>JAKTSS010000182.1:0-23986 GCA_030580355.1 Debaryomycetaceae sp. yHKB357 | reverse complement strand
AATCGGAATTGACAGTTTGATACGACATGGATTGAAGCGTCACACATTTACAGACTATGACGAGACTCACATCTACTTGATCTCTACCCAACGGCCTTGGAAAGATCAAGTCAAATGTCATTTTTCGGGATCACGAATGAGTACACCAAGGCACCAACCGATCTTTGAAAATCGGAATTGACAGTTTGATACGACATGGATTGAAGCGTCACACATTTACAGGCTATACCGAGACTCGAGGTCACGAATGAGTACACCAAGGCACCAACCGATCTTTAAAAATCGGAATTGACAGTTTGATACGACATGGATTGAAGCGTCACACATTTACAGGCTATACCGAGACTCACATCTACTTGATCTCTACCCAACGGCTTTGAAAAGATCAAGTCAAATGTCATTTTTCGAGATCACGAATGAGTACACCAAGGCACCAACCGATCTTTGAAAATCGGAATTGACAGTTTGATACGACATGGATTAAAGCGCCACACATCTGCAGGCTATACCGAGACTCACATCTACTTGATCTCTACCCAATGGCTTTGAAGAGACCAAGTCAAATGTCATTTTTCGAGAAAAGATGGCAAATTATCATTAGGTGAGTTGGAAGATTTCCGCTGATCGGTTTGAAGCAGTACGAAATCAAGAGAATGACGGAAAACCTGACATGTTCAACCGCGCCTCAAGATCTCATTCACTTTTGAACTGGACCAGGGATCATTCCACCCAGCTAATTTGGTTAGTTCCCGAGGTCTGCCAGGTCTCAAGAACTGCTCGGTTTTCGTTGTCTTTTCAAAAAGAAAATCCATGATAACAAGTTCATGCTGTGATAAAGTTTATTCAGAGACTGCCCACCTTGAGGTTTCCAAGCTTTTGGTGCCCCAAGTATTCCAAAAGCCAAGTGAGAGCAGAATGCTGCTTTCAAATGCAGCGTGTGGAAAACTAGCCGGCGGAATGTCAATCAATAAGCACGGTCCAGGCCATTCTCCATCGATAAAAGACCCCGCCATCTGTCGGGGACTGCTGAATTCCCGTTCTGATCTTGAAACTTGAGCACGCGCCTCGCTGCAAAAATACTCGGTATCGAAGCTTGTGCCTCTACATTCCACCGGTATCTTGGCATTCCCTCTACATTCTCTGCAAATTTTTCACCGGTATCTTGGAATTTACCTCTACATTTCACCAGTATCAACGCATTCACCTCTACATTCCAGTTAGTCCCAGTCTCTGCGCATAATATCATATTCTTGGTTGAGAATGTGCCGTAAATGTATGAAAATGTACATTCACACCATACACAATCGAGCAAATCACTTGTATTATCTCGGACTCTTTTTGTTTAAAAAGGTGCGACTTGCCCGATCCTTTTCTATTATTGCAATCATCTCAGTTTCTCAACATGGTCTCCATCAGCTTTGTCTTTTCTATTCTCAGCATTGCTTCTCTCTTAGGCTCGGCCATTGCCGCACCCACTGCCGTGGACAGTGCATCTTTGGACGCGGACCTTGAGGATATTGAGTTGCACAAGAGAGGATCTTATGCCGGCGTGTACAAGAATAACGTGTATAAGAATGGCCGCCGCGTTGCTCCACCTCGTGCGCCCCACGCAGCTGAACGCCACAGTTTTTTTGATGACCACGAACATCCCAAATTCGACGGTAATCATGGCACTTAATCGAACCACTAAGGAAAGACATGGCAATTGTTGCAATTGATATCTGCACCCAAATTGTATTTTTTATATAAAAACCATGTCGCCCTAAGAAACTTGGAATTTGCAGACGCACTTGCTACACTAGTATGATGCACGTAGCCATACCGTGGAAGGTGTCCCCTTTCCGGCTTGTTGGGTTAGCAGTGCGCCGAGACCAAAAGGGGAACGGAGTGACGAGCGATGGAGTATCGTGACTGGAAAGTCGCAAGTGTGGATGCTAATACTGTGGGGTAGTGTTGATCCCTGGGTGTAGACCGGATCAATGTGTCTCTTGCCAGATAAAAGTGGCTACACCATGTTTATGAGTGCCTTTGGAAGAGTGATTTTTGCACAAATCGCTTGTCATATTTGTAACGGCGAATGTGTGAATGGAGACTCGTTGCTAAAACCTAATTTGCTGGTGGAAGAATCGTCATAGAAGTAAGCGAAAGATCCTCTAGTAGAGTAATTGCGGATCTTGTGCACGTCAAGCTGGTCCCGCGTCAAGTTTCTCCATCTTTTATTCTTGAAAATGAGCATCGTGCAATGTGGCATCCCGGGAGGATCGCTAGGGTGCACAATCTTTTGCTGTAGCGCTCTCAATGCGGCATATCGTTTAGAGAGGTAGAGTACAAAGAATAGAGCGAAATATTCGTGACATCCAGTCTGTGCCATCTCCAACAAATCGTCGGGGCACTTGGCCAACAAGTGAGAAAATTTCATCAGAGCAAACGACATGTCCGAACAGGAGGAAATCAGTGGTGTATCGCGCGATGTTGATACCGATGGTAGTTTAGCCTTGTCAGCCGCGGTGAGCAACACTTGCCAATAACACCTTTGAACCTAGTTGCGTGGAGTGAGACACGAAACTTATCCAGCCTTATCAAAGTACAGTGCAATAGACTGAACAGAATTGAGGCACTGAACCGAGCCTCGACATGTTAGTGTATGTTATTATCACGCAGGACAGAACAGATGCTGGCAAATCTGGAAGCACGACGTGAGATCACCAGCTAGTATCGATAAAAGCAGTCTCACCAAGCTGCGGCTCACTCTTGTCAAAAGCCGAAATCAATTGCGGAGAGTCGAACCACACAAGCAATGCGAGAAGGGTCACTCTCTGCTCTCGCAGGAACCTGATGATGCGAACATAAAAGGAGAGCAACGCGATAGTGTAGTGGTTCGCGCTGACCACTAGTTTGGGACACAAGGCCACTTGCTTGGAGGCGACTTGAGGGGTGAAGCCGGACATTTGCAAGACGCGGGCGACGGTAGGGCACAGCGGTTCTAGAGCGGCCACGCCCTTGTTGGCCATCATGATCTGCGTCATCACGCCTAGGCAAGTATTGGCGACGGCGGTGCAATGCCGGTCGCTGATGCTCGCAAGCACGCTGGACAATGCGCGTAGCTTTATTTTCAAGAACCGCCGTTCTCTGCGGGACTGGCGCGCAAACGCAAAGAGAAACACTGGAGAGACAAGTAGAGATTTTGTGACTGATGCGCTCATACCTTCATCTGTTGCGAGTCGTGTACTGATATACTGTGCGAGCCACTCCACATTATGGAGGTTCTCACGGGTCGAGGGACTTGCGAGGCAATCACGCAAGAGGACACAGCAGTTTTGTTGGAAAAAGAGGGGATGGCGCGCCAAGGAGAGAGAATCGAAGCGCGCGATTCCCTTGCGGGACGCAAGGTCCAAGTTCAACCTCAAGCGGTGCGCCTTTTCGCGGTGCAATGCAAGAGAGGTGGGGCGAAGGTTCAGCGCTATTCTGGAAGCCAAGCCCAGTGCGTGTTAGTAAGGGTAGTGAGGGGAAACACCAGAAACGTACGAGGAAGGGCCACTGCCGGTGCATATCTCCGTTTGTAGTGGACGAGCGAAATGGCCAAGGCGAGATCGAGCTGAGCCGAGTGGTGTGCGGCTGTACTGTTTGAGCTCGGTTCGAGCTGAGCCGACTGCTCCATTGCTCACGATCAAGGCGATGTCATGTTTAGAAACGCAATGCTGCAAAAAAGCAAAACACTAGAGGGCGCGTTTATTTTTTCGCAATTGCCAGCCGTTTCAAGATGTGATTTTTTCGATTTCTACTTCTATTTTTCGTTGAGACTAGGAATTTTAGTTACAAGAATAGTAATTTTAGTGACAAGAATAGGAAATTTAGTGACAAGTGCGGTAATTTCGATATTTATAGCGCCTAAAATGTTGGGAAATTTACGATCCCTCGTAGCACACAAAACCTGTAGTGTCTAGTGACTATAGCCGGTCGCCGATCCAACGTGAAACCGTGTTACATGGTTACCGATTCATGTTGCAGTTGAACTGCGATAATTTGCTCGCAGGTATGCAGTGAGGGGCAATCGCAGGCGATGCAACATGCCCGGCGACTGAAAATTTGCTCAGCTCCGTGCGTAGCATGTACAAGCCATGCCCGCGAGCAATCCATACCTCGACAATGTAGCGGCAGGGTGGGCGCACCAATACGTAGTCGGCACAAAGCTAGTTGCGACCCCTGAAGCAAAATCATGATGCGAATACGAACGCGTAGAACAATCGTTTTGTGTGCACATAACAGCCGCTAAATTTAGTGCCGCCTCGTTAGTTGCCGGAGTTGTGACCTGTACGTGTGCAGCCCGCTCCCCCGTATTACGCCGAGGGATCACTCGGTCGGTCAGTATCAGCTCTAGCCGTTTACTGGAAAGCGGTGTGCGGCGAAACATGATTCAAGACACCACCTGATGGGCCCGAGATGCGCCCGTTTATTTTCTAGCCCTGGAAACTTCAAACGAACGTATCAACCACCAGTGTCGCACGGTACGCATGCACAGCGGATGAGCGTTCGCAGGCGCCGTGAGCAGGGAATCAGCTGAGCGGGCCCTGATCGCATGCTGCGTGCTTACAGATTTGGACGAATTGTAAACCGGCCGGGCCAACGTGCGCGTTATAAATAACCCAAGTTTGTTTACGCAGGGACGCGATTACTCACCGACGGTATACGAGGCTGTTTCAAAGTAAATTACAAATCGTGCGAAATTGAACCGCATCAAGCGCGAAATTGTGGCCGAGCGCCGATATTTTCTGGCGAACGGCCAGAGGCAGGCTCCGGGGGAGTTAAGAGACTGGTTACGGGGAACCCACGTGTGGCTTGAGCCGGGGCTTGACGAAACTGCCGGCACGGTGACCGGTGCGACCTGAAGGATGATTTCGGCGCCCGCCCGTGCCAACCAAACCCTGGGAGATAAGCATGCGCCCCTCAGCGTGCCAAGCCCAAAGAAGCCGTTGCGCCTGTTTCCTGTTTCAAATAGGGAAAGTCGGTGCGACAAGAGTGAGGGGTTTCAGGACAAGCTAGCTCGAGGAAAAGAATTAGTAATCCAACACCACCATGTGTGCTTGGGCGGACGAATCACGGCATTCGCAGCCAGTTTTTTCCCCTAGAACAGAAAGATTCTGCCTCATGCGAGGTCCGCGCCTAATTGACGGTGCAGTGAACCCACGGGGCCAGCAAGTAGGGGCAGGACGAGGGCTGTTAATTGCTCAACACCCTCCCAACAAGTAGAGAGCATTGGATTCTTTCTTTTCTCGCAGCTTCTATTCACGTCACATGACTCCCCTTTTTCCCTCGGTTTCTTTTATGGGGCATCCCGGAGATCCGAGCGTCTTTATTCTCCAGGATTCGAGGCCTATACGAGTCCCACCGAGACCGCGAAACGTGTCTGGGCCCGAAATAAGCTTTCGCTGTAGCACCATCCGCTAACACGTCCGGGAATTGGCTGCCGCCTCCCGGTTGACTAATTCGCCTCATCTCCAGGGGGCTCATCGCTACGCTCAGCGGGCAAATTCAAAGGCCGTAATTTGCGGCTCTGGCTGGGCAATAGCAACCAACTCTGAAAAAATAACCGCAAGCAGGTGGGCTTCGCGCAATCTCTATGCCGGTCGGTACTGCCACTTCGATTACGTATCACTCGTAGCGAGACTTTATCAGCCGACTCCTCGGCTCTTTCGACAACACTATAAGACTCTCCGTGGTGACGCCCACATTTTTTCACGCACCATGAATGACCCCACCATGCTAGCCCCACATCAAAGTAACCCGCTTTCCGCCAGCCTGCTGGTTTTCTCCAGGACGCCCGTGGACTCTTCTGTGGACCCCATGAGCTTGGACCCGTTGCATCAATCCTACTCCCACATTGACCACGACCCCTCCCACCGCCACCACGTCGATGACATGTCCTTGAACAAGCACCACTTGGAACAGCAGTTTCGCGACTTGAGCCACGACATGAACCGCATGGATCCCTTGGGCCACGTCGCCGCCTACACCAGCGCCCACCCGGCCAACGGGGCGGCCTTGGGCGATATGTTGCATGACTCCCACTTGCCCGCGGCCCCGGGCAGGGCATCGTCCCACGACTTGTCCACCATGAGCATGGCAGGCATCGCCGGGAAACCAAAGCAGGGCGACATGCCCCCGCTCCACCCCGTCGCCGAGCACGCGGCCAATTTGCAGACGGATATGGTCGCCGGCCTGCCCCACGAGATGAGCCGCCACCCTTCGCCGGCTCACATCCAGCAGGCAGTACAGGCACAGGCACAGGCTCAGGCCCAAGCACAGGCCCAGGCCCAGGCGCAAGCTATAGCCGGGTCCGCCGCGGCTACCGGCAACAGGTCCGCTTCCGGAAGCTCCTACCTCAACTACCAATTCTTGTCGAACCACCACCCCTTCGACTTCAACTCCTACCCCGTCACCAACCCGCCGCTCTACGACTCGACCATGACCCTCCTCTCCAACGACGGCCACTCCAGACGACGCCGCATCTCCATCTCCAACGGCCAGATCGGCCAGATTATCAATCACGAGGCCTTCTTCTACGACGAACACGGCAACTTGATCGAAGACCGCCGCATCTCTCACGGCCAGGGCCAGCCACAGAGCCAGGGACACGGCCACGGGCCCTCGCACCTCTTGGACGCCTCGTCACAGCCCCTCCATCACAACTACAACACTTTTCTGCAGCATAACCTACCCGATCGGTCCGCCACGGCCGACATGGTGTCCGCTGCGCATCCTGGCGTGGCCCCGATCCAGCCGTACGCACACCAGCCGCAGCAGCCGCAACAACAGCAGCAGCAGTTCTTTGACGGGGACAACAACTACAAGCAGAGCTCCCGCTCGCCAACCAGCAACAAGGTAATAAAGACAGAAGAGCACACAGACGCAGCCGGCGTGCCTCCGCCGAACCATCTGCTAATCTACAACAACGAAGTCATCTACAACCCGAACGACGGACCCATCCCGGGGACAGCAGCGTGGAAGAAACAACGACTTTTGGAAAGAAATAGAGTCGCGGCACTAAAGTGCCGTCAGCGCAAGAAGCAGGTACAGGCTCAGATGCAGCACAATGTCACAATGTTTGAACAGGAAATAGAGGAAAAAGATAAGCTCATGCTGAAGTGGGAAAAGCTCTTTGCGATCTACAACAACTGCTTGCGCGATCACTTCAAAAATAGCCCCGACAGCGAGCAGTTGGCGCCATTGAAAAAATTTATCGACGCCCAGAGCATCGACGAGGTCAATGACGCAGACTTGTGAGCTTGTTTTTTCGTCTACTACTCTTGTGTTTTATATTGTCTCCTTCTGTACACATTCATTTCTAATCTACTGCTGCATAGCAATGCCGCGTAACATCAGGTAGGGTCGCACGCCTAACCGGCCGTAGCCAATTGAATTTGTACAGTCGAGTGGGGAAACGTAGCATCTAAGGTAATTATCGTCAGGAAAAGCACTCTAATTGGCTTCTGTGGCTTGCGTGGTCGCAGTCGGGGTCGTAGCAGTCCGGCTCGTGGCTGTCGGGCGTTTATCGGGCTCTGCCTCATTATCCTGCTTGTTCCATATCGAAGGGTCGCGTATGTGAGACAGCACCTGTGCTAGTCCCTCCAGCAAGTCAAGGTTACTGGTGCAGGGTATGGGAGATGTCGCGACAGGGACAGCACCGTCCGGCACTTGTATGGCACTAGGCTCAAGGTGAGGGCTTGGCGTGGATTCCAGCTCCAGCACTGTCCTATGGTCTTTCCGCGGCAGAAGAACTCTGGTCGCGGGTTCAAAATCCGACAAAACCTGTTGTTGGCTGGAAGACGAGCGCTGGTAATTCTGGCCGGCGTGCTGTTGTTGCTGCGAGGTAGGGTACAATGCGAGCGAACTGTCCGCGTGAACATAATGTCCTTGGCTATTTGCATAGGGCACAGAATGCTGTGGATGCAGCGTGGCGAACAATGACGTTTGAGTAGGGGACGCTGAGACAAAGCCCTCAATCAAATCCGGCGGCGAATAGTAGCTCCCGCCATAGTGGCCCAAAAAAGTCATTTCATGGTTATAAGGCTGACTAGGGTGAGCAATACCCTCTTCGCGCTTCACAATATGTTCGGCGGAGATGTCGTGCTTCAGATTTACATTGGTAAAGACGTCACGCTTTGCATTGACATCGACAAATGCATCCCGCTTTCGACCTGCATCGACGAACGCTTCGCGCTTGGTTCCCGCATCGACAAATGCCTCTCGCTTTACACCCACATCAGCAAAAGCATCCTGCTTGTGCGCATATTCGGTATAAGCGTAAAAACCCGATTGTGGCCCAGTCGGTCCCTGATACGTCATTGGCAAAAGATCGCCCGCCGGGGGGTTCCCCAAAGAAGGCAGGCCTGCCGCCAATCCGGTGGAGTAGTTGTGTTGGTCAATTATTGGGAGCTGGGCGCTATGGTGCCGGATGTCGTACCGCTCGCGATCCCCATGCACTGCCATGTCGTTTTGCCCATGTATATGTCGGTGTTGCACAAGCTCGCCGTTATTATATAGGGCCACCTGGTGCTGCTGCCCTTCAAGTGATATACCCTTCAGCATCAATGGTGGACTCGCTCGCTGATAGATGCTGTCCATGGAATAGTACTGCTCGTCCTCGTACGGAATTCTGCCGCCTAGTGGATTATCGTTCACGGCGTTCCAGAGGAGGGGACTAGGGAGCTTGTGTTCGACTTCGCACGGGCGACTGAGTCTGCCCGTCATGACATCCCTGTTGGTGTAGTAACAAACAAGATGGTAAGTTTGCTTCTCGGGTTGACCATCCACCGGAGATTCTTCACCATTAGAGGCAATACTTACACTGATTGACTTCTTGATAAGGTCATCATCAGAAGCAGTACCATAGGGCGGAGTCCTAGCATCATTGTCTCTAAAGAACAGGTGACTTGCGTCATCTTCAAAAGGTGGTAGTAGAGCCAGGCCGTGACTATTCCCAGAGCCAGGTTTCAGCCCTGGTCGAGCAGGCTTCTTGACGGCGCGGCGTACCAGACTTTGAGGCCCTGCATTTTTCTTGTTTCTTCTGCGGGGGGCGAAGGACTCATCCAATTTTCTATAAGCCAAGAATCTCCCCAGAACACGAGAAGGCGACCACGACAAGCCATCGGTCCAGCGCTTCACGCCACATACCTCCTCAATAAATACAAAGACATTGCCCGACACGATAAGGTGGGGCCGTTCCCGTTCACGGGTGCGTCGGGAGACAGGTTCGAGTATCCCATCCAAGACGTTCTGAATGACTATCAAAGCATCTAAAGTATTGCCAATGTAGCCATAAAAAGTGGGCACAATTTTTTCGTCGTTGGACATGAATCAAGAAGAGGGGGGTTTGCACCCAAATGCCAGTTGCTGCAAAAGGTTGCAGCGGAAAATCAAAATCACCCGCTCAAGAGGAGGGAGCCAAGGGGCACAGGCAAGCGAGCGTGAAAAGATAAGATGAAAGAGCGAAAACGACAAGGTATCTGGTGAGATTCACGAAGGACAGGACGTGTAATTGATTTTCAAGACACGCCCCAGCTGGAATAGGGTAAAGCAGAATCTGCCGATAATATCTGATGCTGTCGCAAGTACCTTTTGGCGTCGTGTGCCAAGGATATAGGATATATAGTGTGAGCAGTGGTCAAGATCTAAGGCTGAGATCCGAAGTCAAAAATTGAAACCCGATTGAACAAATATTTCCCTAGACAGATTCCGGGTGCACTAAAATGTCATCTCAGAGACGGGCTCGTTTAATGTTGACCATGGTATCATATTTATACCAGGCGGGGTCGCACGCAAACATTTGCAGAGGCATGCTCGTGGCATCGAAATTCCAGGGTCAGACACTTTACCCAGCAGGTTCTTTTTTTTCCTTTCCGTGACCAAGAGACAATATTTTGAAGACACGCAATCATCCCTTCGCCGACCGGATTGCATCCCCTAGTCTGCTCCCCTGCTTTAGGACCTGCTTGGAAAAGGTTTCGCGGCATGATAAACAAGCAAAAAAAAGAATTTGACGGAGACGAGAGGGGGCAAAGCTTGGGAAAAATCACAAAACCTTAAAGTTTAAATGCGCACAATCTTCCAGCACAGCGCGACTAGCTCGGCTGTTCCGGCTAGTTCGGCTTGGTACGGAATCGAGGAGGACTTCTTTGAAGCTCCAGTAATTGGTCGCTCGGGATTCTGCTCCCAAATGCAGTGTTATGTATGCGTAAATCGCAATCACATTAAAGAATAATCCACAGGGAATTATTTTTGATTGTAGCCCGCTGGCCCGTTCTAGATTACCGTTGGTTGTCGAGTCCTTTCATTGGAAATAAGTAGGAGTAGAACAGTCAACCCGGCTTCGTAAATCCCAGGTCAATTCCTAAACTCCTCAGGTCCGCTGCCTGCCAAGATTTCTTCTCTGCGTCATGACAATACAGAGAAGCGTTTCGTGCCATGCTTCCACGAGATCCAAAATTAGGGTAGTTAACAAGACCCTTCTTGGCAACCGCTACGCGTTTCTAATGCGAGGATTCGTGCTTGCTTGTGACGAACGGTGTTCAGGGAGGCGGAAAAGAGATGACGCACAAGCTCGCAAAATACGGGATCGAGGAGCTTGAAGCGAGGAAACACGCAAAGCGCAAATTAATTTTCGTAATTTTCTAACCGCACAATCGAGCCGAGCTTCAAAGGTCAAGCAGCTCGCTGGTATTCGACGCAAAGACAAAAAGCGCCATTCAAACCCGAGGTGGAACGCATTTAAAAGGCAACACGGTCTCGCATGAGGCTCAAGCATAATCGCGCAGGTCCCGTGGTGCGTGCTTGCCTAGCTTTGAGATACGGACCGGCTCGCCGGATACACGTATCCGGCGGAGCAGCTGACTTATTTTTTGTGACTGTGATAAAACCAATTAAAGTTTGAGCATGGCGTTATGTTATCCGCTCGCCAAAATTTTCTCGGTCGATTTATTCCTCTATTTTCATCAGGGTAAAGCGCTTGGCTGCGTTGGTTTTTTCCTGTTGCATTGTTTGCGGAGAAATCTAATGCCTTCTTTCAGCCGCGGAGGAGAATAGCCGCTCGGTAGCGACACACTAAATACGCGACCGAGGTATTCGTGTACGGCTTACACGGGCGCAATCGTGACGTGCCTTTCCGACGTCGTATTGATCAATAAAACACAGAAAAACGTGTCCCTTGACTTTTCGCTACAGCAACTTGAGGTTTAGGAAGCAGTTACTGTACAAGGTTCGTTGTGCGGTTCTCGATATGCTCTTTGATACCTTCAGCAGTTTTCGATGGAACTCTGGAGTGAATGATTCAGTCCAACGGATCGGATGGTCACACGGGTAGGGAGTTCAAATTTTTTGCAGCCCGAAAGTTTATCGTCAAATATCCGCCCACAATTCGCTTTTGTGGATCTTAATTTTGTATTGCAATAAGCTTTTCTCCGCCTCGTGAAGCCCCCGTGAAGACAGGAGGGGTGCAATGGGGCGAATACCTATGGGAAGAAACCATGACTGATTAGGATACAGACGCCGTCAGACATTTCTGTCGGTGACCACAAAAGTAGAATTTCAATCTGCGGTGTTTCTTCAACGCAAGGATCTTGTGTGTCACATCCTCAGTTTTCCCGATTATCCATGGAATCTGCCATCGCCGCGAATAGCCGCGCCATCAGTTTCCTCGAGAATGGCCAAACACGGAGTTGTTTACTTCTTTTTTGTTAATGGTCCTGTAATGAAAGCATTTCGCAGAATGCCGATCCGTCCCGCGAAGAGTACGACTATGGAAGCAAGCCCGTCCATACGTGCTGATTCCAGCGCCAGTAACTTGTGCGGCATGATGCGAGTCTGCAAATTCACGCGCGCGAGTCGATTCGAGATTCTTCGAAGATGATGGCGACCCGATTCGGGCTGCACGATTAGCGCCGTCCACGTGGTCAGATCGTGACACAGCTAGGGAGCTGCAGCTGCAGCCGGATCATCAGAAGCCTTGGCTTGCACGTGTTGTAGCTGGCCTAATCTGGATGCCAAATCTGCGTGTGTCATAATTACACACGGTGCACAAAAGGCGGGGCATCTTCGCCCCAGCAAATCATGAAACATCATGGAACATCATCGGATCTATGGCTGTACAATGTACGCACAGGCGAATAAAGTGGGAGCACATTGCCGTGTCACTGCAGGCGAGAAAAGATGTCGACGTGGTCCCCTACTCACACGCAAGCCGCGAACGAGCGCTTACCAGAAAATAATACGCACACAATGCAATTCACACATCGAGCCCCACACCCTCTCAAGCCCCCGCCAATCATAACTTTTCCAGTACATTCACATGCCCACTTCAGTACTCATCAGAACCATCTGAACAACCATGAGCGTCGACTTTGGCGCTGTCCCGGTTCATCCGCTCCGACCGCCGATCCAGCATCCGCACAGGGCCGATCCCATCGCGCCTCGCTCCTACACCGACCGCACTCCAGACAGACTGCAAGGATCCCCGAACGCACACCCACTCAAATCAAAGTGCTCGATCTTGACTTTCGATTTGAGCACTAGCTTTGCGCGCAGAACACCTCTGAAGAGTGTGCCGCTTCTGCTTCCTCAATTACCCCCAGAGGTCCTCGCAAACATCTTTTCCCACATCCAGTCGAGGTCCGATCTTCGCGCGTGTTTGCTGACATGTAAGCTCTTCTACAATGTCGCCAAGCCTATTTACTTTGAACAAGTGGTTCTCACCTCGACCTACCGTGTAGCCCAGTTCGTAACCTATCTTCGATTGAACCCTCGTATAGGACATCATGTTCGTACAATTGACTTGTCAGGTCTACGGCTGGGGCTTGACGAAGCCCAGGCCTTGGCTGAGTCCTTGCCTAACCTACGCCGACCGGCAATCGCTACGGATCTTGATCTGGAGTTGCACCAACTGCAACAGAGCGCCATAACCAATATCGACGATGACGCGCCAATTTGTGCGGGCTGGCGTGACTGGAAGCTTAAGGGCACTCCGCTTTACAGTTTCCAGCAGCTCTCGAAGATCGTGCATGTATCCGAAGCCCCCCAGAAGAAGCTTATCCGGTCTCATGAATCGGCCAGGTCCAGTAGCACTATGCGAACGATTGCCAAAAGGTCGTGGCGAGCCATGACCAGTTCCCTACACTTTTTGCGGCGTAAGCGAAGACGAGACCCTCGCATCGACAAGGTCGGAACATCCACAAGCAGCGCTGATCTAGTGCTGCTGGGAGAGACGGATTTTGTCGCGTCCACCATCACCCATCCCATGAGCCACAAATTGTTGCATCTGTACGGTATGTCACGGGATATCCCCATTGGCTACATAATACACATGATCGAGCTGTGTCCCAATCTCGGAACCCTCAATCTAGCCAATGTCTGCATTTCTACCGACTATGTGCTCGACAAGTCCAAGGCGGCGCGCTTCCGTGCCCACGACTTGATTCACCATTATCCCAAGCACTTTATCCACACAATCAATGGCATGACCATTAACCCGATGGAATCAAATCCGACGTACTCTCTCGTAGACAAACTTGTCAGCTTCTCGCGCGGTGCATCGAGAGTGGCCTCTGCTAGCCCCTCTGCCGCCTCCTCCTTCACATTCCACCCGTCAAAAATGAAATATCACAGCCTCTTGCCCCCAGTAGGCGGCAACACCGACACAGACCCGGTTGGCGACGGGAACCGGGGCCGCCGGCTTTTCCTCAGTGACTTGAGCCTCAAGGCCGTCCACCACAGCTACTTGCGCAAAGTCAATGAGCGTGAATTGTTGACGGCGGTCGCCAACATGCACCATAAGCACCACTATGCTGGCAGTGAGCCACCATACATCTCCAACAGCTTGAAGTGTATCAATTTACTGTCGATGGTATGGATTGATCAGGCATCGGCACGCCACTTTCTTGCTGCCTTGACCACTAGGCGACCAGTGATCACCACGGACGACGACTCGAGCGACGCCTATTCATTTACCTCGGTTAGTAAGGGGCCCGGAGTTCCGTACCAGAACTTGGTGGTGGACTTTAGTAACGCCGGTATGCGCACCAATCTTGGGTGGGCACAGCGATTCGATATGCGGACGCCTCGCGGCCGTAAAAGAACGCGGCGCTTCTTGAATGGCGAGTCTATGGACGAGCATGAGCGATCTTCCGCAAGACGGTTGCGAAGACAAGGCCGTTGGGGCGAGAACTTTTTCTTCTAGAGTTGTGTATGAGTGAGACAGATGAAGCGAGAGATTTGCGATTGCTGTAACGGTAATCGGCTCGGGGGGGTTATTTGATGGAGAGGTCTCTTTTGTAAAGGGGTCTCTATGCTCATTCGAGAAGCATCCTCACCCATTACTCCGCCCACAAGAGGGTTTTGTGCGCGTACTTGAGAGGTATCACTCATCCATAATTCTGCCCATATCAAAGGTTCCTTCAACAAAGAGGTCTCCATGCCTTTTGGAAAGGATTATTCGTTAATAAAAGACGCTTCTCCGCCCACACGAGGAACCATTTCGACTGCAAAAAGGTCCAAAGCGTACACAGAATGTGTCGCCACTGAAGAGATCTCGGTTATTGGAGAGTTCATCGACGACCGGAGAAGTCTGTTACACGGAGAGGTTTCTTCTCTTTGTTGAAGGGGTCTCTACGCCCGTTAGTAAGGTCATGTCGTTTATTGAAGATATTACCCCGGTCACTTGAGAGGGTCTTCTGTCTACCAAAGAGGTTCTGCACGCAATTGAGGGGGTTCTCTGAAGAGGAATAGTGAAGTCTTTGTGCCCATTGGCAAAGTCTTCTCGCACATGAGGTAGGCTCCCTCGTCTGCTGCAGAGCGAGCGTCTAAGGGAGATGTTTCTGGGTGCACTGGAGAGGCCTTTTTAATCTACGAAAGACGTTTCTGGGTGCACTGGAGAGGTCTTACGTCTGCCAAAGAGGTTTTACGCGCACTCGCTAAATTCCTTCCCTGGAGAGGTATTGCGCGTTGGTGAACCCTCTATGCCGATTGGCAAAGTCTCTACACTTATATCGCCCATAAAAGAGGCCTGCTCGATCATTAGGCTATATTTTCAAGATTTGATCGATGGGGAGATTTGTTTCCTGGAGAGGTCTCGTCCTAAGAGAGCTTTCTCCTACAGTTAGCAGCATTACCTGGGGAGGCCTCTGCACCACTTGGAGAGGTCTTCTGTCCCATTGGAAAGGTCGTGTCGCTCATTGACGAGGTGTCGCTCATTGAGGAGGCCTCTGCATCACTTGAAGAGGTGTTCTGGACCATTGAAAAGGTCGTGTCTCCCATTGAGGAGGTGTTGCTTATTGAGGAGGTGTATCTCATTGAGGAAGTGTCCAGGAGCACTTGAAAGGCTTTCTTGATCACTGGAAAGGTCTCCTGGCCCATTTAAGAGGTGGTGTCGCCCGTGGGGGAGGTGTTTGGGCCCACTGGAGAGGCATCCTTACTCACTGGAGAAGTCTCTTAGCTTGTGCGAGCGTGCGATGAAAAAGAGGTCCATTCGGTGAAGCAGTCTCTTTGCAGAGTGGGGACGTCTTTTTGAATGACGATGGTAGTTTGGCAATACGCTGCGGAAACAGCAAGTGCCCGCCTGTCCTGACGATACACTAGCAACGTCATCACACGAAAAGCTGCTAATTGAAAGACTCTCGGCTTCCAGCTATTTGAGGAGTAAGCCTCCTTGTGGGAACTGTCTCAACAACAGGAATGGCGAGATTGTCTTCTCCGCGGTTACAGTTGCCAAAATTACGATGCGGTTGTAATGAGATCGTAGCGTGTAGCTCAGAAGCAGCTCAGAAACGAGGGCGTACGGAGACTGCAGACTGAAGGGCCACATACCCCAGCCTGCGTCGGAGCTTACTCAATTCTACTGAAAATTTCCTCATTGATAGCTCCGCAATGAGATGAGACAATGATCGTCTCCAGCATTAAGGAGGTTGGTACATGAGGACGATCCAGGACCCGAGAAGTTAACATCGGTTCGCTTTGGTGGAGAGTTGCGCTGTGCGTAGGAAAAGTAACAGGAAAACCGCTGGACGTCTGTAGAAACGGTAATTTTGGCGGTCTAGCGATGAGGTAGCTAGGATTCGAATTATTGGATATGACCAAGGAGCATCGGGCAGTAAAGTCCACTTGTCGCACCAAGTCTTTTAGAACTAGTTCTTGAAAAAGCTCGCCTCGCATTGTGATGACAAAAAGAGCCAACGCTTCGAGAACCAAACATCCTCATTAAACTGATGCCACCTGAAGACACATACACAACCAACTACAATCTACGCGTATGGCACACGAGCCGAGAGAGGGCCAAGTGGATACAAGAATGTTCCAGACATCAGGTCATCACCGTTTCATGGGTCAGCCAGGCCCAAGTAATTGGGGGCGACCTCGAACAGCGATGGTTTTAGTGCTGGTCGCGCAAAAGCCGGATCTCTCCTAGCCAAGCGACGAGGGCATTGCTATAGAAGAGGCCGCGACAGCTGAGGAAGTCTGAGGTTGGCTCCTATATGTTAACGCCAACGACTTGACGACAACCTCACTGCGCAGACAATTCATGGTGTGAAATGCAAAGTGGACGGGCCCGCGTGAGGCCTTTTATAGTAAGGGGAAGAGAAAAAAAATTGTTGACGTGCACATACCAAATATTCCTGCGGAAATTAATGTCAAACGAGGGAGCGCCTATCATACAAGGATCCGTCTTCCAGTAGCACTAGTTTCGTTGCTCCAGTACAGGGCCAGCTACTCGCCGCTTTTCGCCACTCTTCGTTCCAGCGCACACCAGCTACGTATCACTCGAAATGTCTGATTTGTCAGCGCAGCTTTCTGCGTTCAAGAATAAGATCAAGAGCGGGCCGACGGTGTCGGTGGCACGAAGGGCAGTGCAGAGACCCGTCTCCCCCGTGAAGGAGGAGCGTGCGAAGCGGCCGTTATCAGACACGGTTGCGGAGGCCATCAAGCGCCAGAAAATGGCCGCCAACCAGTTCTCGGGGTCGCACTTGTCGACCCAGCTTCACTTGGCGGTCGAGTATATAAAGCAGCACGAGGAACCCATTCCCGTATCCCAGTTGCAGAACTATCTATCCTTCGACATCTCGCACCTGCTTTTGCCCTTGCTCCGCGAGATTGACCGGGTAAAGTACGACCCGGAAGCGAACACGGTGGCGTACGTGTCGCTCTACAAGATCGCGAGCGCCGACGACTTGCTCCATTTTCTCCGGAAACAGATGTCGTTTCGAGGGACGGCGGTCAAGGATTTGCGTGACGGCTGGTCCGGGTGTATGGACGCCATACGCGAACTAGAGGAGAAGGACCTTATACTCGTGCTCCGCAATAAGAAGGAAAACTCGCCGCGGCTCGTGTGGGCCAACTTGGGGGGCAAGCTCAACACGATTGACGAAGAGTACAAGGAGATGTGGGCGCGGGTGCGGCTCCCGGAGCCTGATCTGCTCTACCAGGCGTTGCTCGACCACAGCATCAAGCCTACGGGGGCGGACCCGCTTGCGATCCGGAAGAAGGCACCGGCACCCGAAAAGAAGCAGAAGAAGGCACGCCGCGGCAAGATCACTAACGCACACATGAAGGGGATTTTGAAGGACTATAGCCAGGTGGCGTGATCTTCATGTTGGTAGAGTGGACTGTTTTGAGGGTAGAGGTGTGCCACAGATATATGTTTATACCCAGTAGGTTGTCGTGATCTCGTACAATCCATGTTCACCCAGACACTTTTCTAGACCATTGGCCACGGCATGTGCTACACATACTGACCTTGTGGCGCTGTGCTCACTACCCAACGTGGGCAAGCCAAATTGGGCATGGCACACGACTTTTTCGGGAAGCGCATGGAATACAAATCAAACAAGCGGTATCAGCTGTTAGTGTCCCCCGCTTAGACGTATAGCACAAATGTCAGGTACGTCGATCGGAAGCCCGCTTCACCACAGGCGGTAGCCGTACTAACTCATCAACAGTCGACTTCAACACCGTTGCCACCGAGTTTTGCAACTTCTACTACCAGCAGTTCGACTCGGACAGAACGCAGTTGGGAAACTTGTACAGAGAACAGTCGATGTTGACCTTCGAGACGTCCCAGTTACAGGGCGCCAAAGATGTCGTGGAAAAGTTGGTATCGTTGCCCTTCCAGAAGGTGCAACATCGCATTTCCACGTTGGACGCGCAGCCCGCATCGCCCGCGGGAGACATATTGGTGATGGTGACGGGCGAATTGCTCATTGACGAGGAGCAGAACGCGCAGCGCTACTCGCAGGTGTTCCACTTGATCCCTGACGGGAGCTCCTACTTTGTGTTCAACGATATCTTCAGATTGAACTACTCCTAAGTCTAGGCTAGCTTCATTGAGTACTATAGATGACTGCAATAATACATACAAGTAATGCATTTTAGCCTCAGCGATGATAGCCGCCGAACCGCGTTCTCGAAGAGATGGTGAGGCTACTACGATTCCGTAGTACTACTGTATCCCGTGCGACTTCGACGTGCTAAGACGATATCACGCTAAAGATATTCTGCCGCACAAATCAATTCGGCAGACCGCACTCTAAATTTAGAGGCGCTGCAGGCCGTTGCGTTCTGCATATCATTTACATTTTGCAGCAACACTAATTGCTGCCTCACCTCCATCAACTTCACACATCGCCATGTCAGACCCCTCGGTTCCCGCTGTCCCCAGCCGCCCCAAGCGCCAGCAGGCTTCTCTGGACTCCTCGCTGTCGTCTCCTCCCGCCTCCCAGCCGCCGCACTCTCACCACTCTCTTCCCGCCAACTCTCCCCTCGAGCCCATCGTTCCACCGCGTCCGTCCCGCCCCGGCACCTCCTCCTTCGCGCCTCCCTCCATCCCCAAGCGCCCTATCCGTCCACACTCTCCACGACAGCTCGACGGTGCCACCAGTGCCGGTGAGGGCTACGACGCGGGTGACGAGGCAAAGTACTCCCACAGCGAAAACGACGACCTGGCCGCCGATTCCGCCGACCCGCACTGGAACTGCCTGTCCCCGCGTCTCGCGGCCGCCGCTCCCAATGACATTATCCACATTCAAAAGCCCGTCCCTGGTCGTGAAGAGGCTACTACTCCGCACACCGAGACCAGTCTTGCCGCCGATGGTGGCTACGAATCGGGCGACGAGTCTCGCATTTCCACGGCGAACGCGGTGTCTACTGCTCCTGTGTCTTCTGCCAACGACCAGCTGGCCAACTCCGCATTGAGCGGGCCATCATCCACTCCCAATCAACCGTCGTCCACTACCAACCAGTCATCCACTAACCAACCACCCACTACCAGCCAGTCATCTACCACCAATCAATCATCTACCACCAATCAATCATCTACTACTGACCGACCATCTACTCACAATCAATCATCTACTACCCACCAGCCATCTACTCACAATCAACCATCTACTACCAACCAGCCATCTACTCCCAACCAACCATCATCTATATCGAATCCTGTTCCGATAAAGAGAGAACGAAGACTCGTCTCCAATGACGGTCCAGAGAAATTGACAGACGAAGAGAACTGGGCCGATGCTACGCTGCGACCGACCTCGCCCTCTAGCGATCTAACCAGCAACAACCCTGTACTGGACTCACACGGCGACGGTGCCACCACCCCGAAAAACTGCGTGACTCGCCTGACCATGAAGGTCGATGTGCCCCTAGACGGAGACACTGACGGTTCTCGCTTTGGCGACGACGATGAGACGATCATGCCTGACGGCCACGACGACGGGACCGCTTTCACGGGCGATGTCTTGTCAGGACAGAGTAGTGCTTCCCGCTCCTCCGACTCTAGGCCCTTACCGGTGACTGACGAGAAACAAAAGGCCCTCCCGGTGACTGACGAGAAACAAAAGGCCCTTCCGGTGACTGACGAGAAACAAACATCCCTCCCGGCGACTGACGAGAAACAAAAGCCCCTCCCGGCGACTGACGAGAAACAAAAGCCCCTCTCGGTGACTGACGAGAAACAAAAGGCCCTCCCGGTGACTGACGAGAAGCGAACATCCCTCTCTATAACCACTGACGAGAAGCTGACACCCGACTCTGTGCCAAGCACTAGTGACCTAACCCAGCCCAACTCCCCCTCAAGTCTCTATGGCAGTGCCAATTCTTTCAATCGCAGGGGCTCGGAGCTCGGCAGCCCGCCCGACCGGTCCGCCAGCTCCACCGCCGACTCGTTGCCTCGCGTCCCCGCTCGCCCAGTCAAAAGAGACTCGCTGTTGGGCCTGACTATACTGCCTGCCCTGACAAGCCTGACCTTGGGCATGGGCGAATCTGGCAAGGCCCCGCCCCCGAAACCAAAGAAATTGGCGTCCAAAATCAGCGCGTTCCAGCAAATGTTTGAAGAGAATAAGGAGCACAACAAAGCATTGCCAGGCGGGCCGGGCCAAGGACCAGTGCCGCCGCCGCGGCCCCTGTCCTCGTCGAAATTGTCCGCCGACAAACTCAGCTTTGCGCAAAACTTGAAGGGGATGATGAGCCGCGGGATCCCCATGCCCGGAATGGTCCCGCCCACTGCGGCCGGGCCGCAGGCTGCTGAGTCTATCGCACAAGCCAGTACGTCCAATGATTCGCTGACCAATGCGAATGATTCGCAGGCTTCGTCTGCAGCGCCCCGGACTCGCGTCAAGGGCCCGCGGGGACGCAAGTTGCCGAGCGCAGTTAAACAGGCAGTAGAGCCGGCCCTGTCCCGCTTCTCTATCGTCTCACATCCGTTGTGGCAGGTTGGAGTGGATGAAAATAAGGCAAAACAGGAGCGTACCGTGCCAGGACAAGTCGAGACGGATTATGATAGTCTCGTATCAGATAATGGAAAGACTGGAGAACGTCTTGATCTTGACATTTCTGCCCTGGCCACCACTCAACAAGTATCTCCATATGACGCTGCCATTGATGTGAAGCGCTTAAGCGAGGAGCACACGTGCCTGACGGACCTGGGTGAAGCGAATTCGCAAAGCAAGAGCTCCAATACGACCGCGGCTAGTCTGAACGTGACACAGCCGTCAGTCACACCTCAAGTCGGAGCATTGCCGAGAGGCTCGAGCGGTAGCCATGGATCACCAAACCTACACGATGCAGAAGCTTTGACGGTGGAGAAGGTGAGAGACGCTGATTTACAAGGGCGCGAGTTTGAACATGACTAGACATGCTAAAACTAGAAGTCACAAGGAATATTATTACGAAATGAAATGAAATGAATAAATTGTACAGAGGTGTTGAGGAGAAATGGGATATGTTGCAGTGATTGTGAGGGTTGTAGCACAGCCCTGGGAAAATCCCTAGACTATCAGTAATTTGAGACCTCTGCAATGCCCGAGTACCATGATCGAGCCTGGCAGCAAGCTACCTCGGGCCAAGCAATTAAAACACTGCTATGTTCGTCGTCCTCGGGAACCGGCTGGACGAGTGTAGCGTGGTATGTACTCTGTGATTGCACGCCTCGCCTCTGCTGTTGTGTTTCCCATTTCACTCACCTTGATCTCTATTTCGGCGGTGTTATCCTCCGTTTCCGCTCTTTGGGCTGTTGTGTTTTCTGGTTCGGGTCTTTTGGCTGTTGTATTCTCTATTTCGGGCGCAGTGTTTCCTCTTTCGACTGCGTTGTTCCCACTGTCTGCCATATCATCATCAATTTCAGCAGATTTAATCTCTTTTTCCGCAGTGTAGTTTTCAGAGTCTGCGAAGCTATCCAGAGTATTGATCATGTTTTCATGTGCTTTATTCTCGCAACCTCTTTTAATCCTCGATTCATCCTTTTGATCACTTTTTTCAAAATGTCGGTCGCTCGTACTTTCTTTCTCGTCATTTGGCATGGGGAAAGAATCAGAATGCTTGTCGCTAGTGTTTTCACTGGTGCATTCTACGCCTGCGTAAATCACATTGACATCCTTTTCTTCGTCTGCGGAAGTAGCCACACCCTCCTTCTTTTCAAGTTGCTGACGGAGAGAAGCGATTTTTGCGGCGATAGTTGCCTCGTCTGTGCCCAGCTCTTCCAACTCGTCACGCAACTCCATACACTTGAGCTCAACAGCACGTTTCTCATTGTGATCCATGATTTCAGACTGGGCCTTGCGCCGATTGTTGTGAGCATGCAGCTGCCGCAGTTGTCTGTCGTGCTGTTCCTGGATTAGTTTCCGTTTCTTGTAGTTGCCATTGATAAGGTCCTGAGGGACGGATTGGTTAGATTTGCGGGCTGCCAAGCTAGCCTGGACGTATCCCGAAGTGCCGGACCCGCGTGCAGACTGAAGGCCGATATCGTGGTGAGACATTATCAATGTGATCTGATAACTGAGACGGGATGTGTGAAGGATGCGTAGAGTGTGATGGTGGTATATGTGAGGGGTTTATGTTAGGGGGTGTATGTGATGGGAAGTATGTGATGGCAGTGAATGTGAAGTGTGTGTGAAGAATCCGAGATGCGTGCGACGGACGATGCGTGATGGGGCCACCGACAGCGTAAAGTCAATTTTTTTTTCTCCCAATGAGCGACCTGTTCTTATCGGTCCGAGTATGTAAGTAGTCTAGCGTGAAACATGAATATCGCGAGACTCGACGCGAGACTCCCTGCGCTGCTCGTGTGGGTTCGACGCTGTTGTCGCAAAGACCTTACGGAAGCAGCGTAATTGTATATATGCAGGACTATGTCTTGGTGACGAGATTTCCCCAGCGGCCCGGCTGTGCCCGAGCCTTGTAAATAGGACCGCGATCTGATCATTATGGTTTCTACAAGTGGACTCCCACGGTGTTTGGAAATATGTGTTTGAATCCCTAGTATTAGGGATATATAAGTGTCCTCCAAGTGTTGTAGGGATATAACTGTTACCCTAGGAACTGTTACGTCACTAGAACTGAGGTACACGGCCGATCACCTCGTCACATCAATCTCCGTTGAAGTCACCTAATCAGCGACCACCTGTGTTCATCGATGATAGAAAAACTTCTTGTATTACCTGACGGGCATTACTTACCGCAGTCACGATTATGAAAGAGTCGAGTTCGTTTCAGATCACTGCCTGCTCTCTAATACTCTTGCGCGGCACCTTTTTGGCGCAGATTGGTGGTCGGCTGAGTCCGGGTATGTCTCCACGCGAGAAGACTACGATGTCGTCGGCGCGGCATTCTTGAACAACACCACCATTGATTGCCTCTTTGCTTTGAACATGACCATGGCCCTGAAAGGTTCACGAACAAAGACGGTGATAACGGTGCCCTGTACCACGTACGGGTAGACACTGGCTCCGCGTATTCTTGGGATTTTTCAGACAACACCACGACCAGCATCCCAAAGTTTTTGGAGCAGATGATATTGAAGTGCCCAAAAAGCACATGATACCGCACGATGCCCACTACCAGTTTAGCTATAGAGTCAGGAGTTTCGATCCTTAACTACACCGTCGCCGGTTCCCCTATGGTTTGCCAAGGTCTCGCTACAGTGGCATACATGGGACACCAAGATGCGGTACCTCCCCTCTCAATCGACAATGCTCATTTCCGAGATGCTGCAGCATTAGAGTTATGGGTTTACAACCTAGCAACTCACAGGATCTGGCATGGGCGATGAACTGATTGAACCCGGGTCGAAATTTAAAACACATTTGTAATTCGCGATCCTTTCCCAATATCCATAAATCTCGACGCGCTTTCCGTGACACCACCTGATTCAAGTGGTGGCGCCGCTCCCTCACGGTTTATCTCCTGTGGCTTCTCCGTCTGTAGTACATCGTAGTACAACATCGATACGGCTCGGCGAGTAGACTCGGCTCGCCCTCTACTCGCCGGGTCTAGTCCCTAGTCTTGACTACCGTCAGTAACTAGGGCACTCAGTCAGGTGACCGCAGAGGGTCGAGAACCGGAAGGGGGAGAATGAAAAACTAGCCGTAAAATGTGGGATCTTTCTCTTCTGTAGCCGTAGTTGGGAAAAGTTTTCGCGTAATAAGCGCAATCAGCAAGGCAAGGATAGAGCAAA
>JAKTSS010000181.1:0-24008 GCA_030580355.1 Debaryomycetaceae sp. yHKB357 | reverse complement strand
AACGCCGTGGAAAAAAGGATTATCAGAGAAAAACAAATATTCAAAGTTTCAACAACATCGTAGGCCAATGGGGGTACCAATATGTTCGTACTTCTCAATAGAAATCAGGAATTGATCTTGGCAAGGAGCGGAATAGTCACTTGCACCCCTATCGAAAATTAGAGATTGGTTTTCCACATGGAACTCGTGGGCTCAAAATCTAAGGACGGATTTCGAGTACACAAGGCCAAATCGCCGCGGTTATCCAAGGAAAAGCTGAAGACGGCATGATCGTTAACTCCACAAGTAGAGATTCTGGAACATTTGGCATAAACCACATGCTGTCTCCCAGCCACCGCGAGTATGACTTCTGTAACAGAGTAAAACATCAAGGCGCCAATGACAAGATATGAGTAGACCCGTTACTATTATCTTACAACTGATATGATTCACCTTGATTACTTACAAATTGCAAAGGGATTCGCATCGCGATTAGAATTACAAATTTATGAAGCGATCGGATTAACCCAGCTGAGATTTTTAGTGTGTCATGTATTGCACATGTAGCTCAACAGAGCGTTTTTCCGGTAAGATGCCAAATTATCAGGCCGATAAAGCGATGGACGAGAATTTTAGGCCATGACTCAGCTATTGCCCGACCAGGTGCCACAATGCAGCCTTGAATCGACCAAGTGCCACAGTGCAGCCACTAAAAGACCCAGCGCCACAATACAGCCACTAAGCGACCCAGCGCCACAATGCAGCCACCATAAAGCCTATCGCAACTGTGAATGGCCTCAAGCCATTCTGCATAGCCCCGAGTTTGAGCCACTTGCCAAAAAATACACTGCTAAGAGGGACGTATACCGAGAGCAACAAAAACAACACAAGTAAATGCGCATCATCTTTTTGGCGACTTGAGTTCTCTCAGCCACCCCGGTATATCTTCGCCGGCACCGCCCACAGGCCGCTCCAACACCACGTTCTCCAACGCGAGCGCGTCCATGAGCCACTGGTGGTTTATCATGCCGCCCGCATCCGCGCGCTGCTCCGGCTGGACATGGAGCATGGGCGACAAAAAGTCGCTAATCTCGTGGGCGTCCTGGCTCGCAAAGTTGTACTTTTCGCGCAACACCTGTTCGAGCGGCCACGGCTTGAGCTTGGAGATGCGGTGCATTTCTCCGCGCGAGTTGAAAAAGTCGCGCGAGTAGAAGGCTTCCTTGAGCATTTGGCGGGGCACGGGCCCCACAAGCTCGATAATCTGCGCAATGTGGTCGTCGTCCTTGCTGTAGCTTTTCCCGTCGCGCGGGTCAAAGAGGTAGTCGCCCGTCAAGAGCTCAAACATGAGGCACGCAAACAGCCAAATGTCGCTCAGGGCACCCCAGTGGTAGCCGAGCAAGACTTCGGGCAGGCGGTACTGCCGCGTCTGGATCTCGTCGGTGAAGTGGTGGTGAGTCCAGCACGCATTTCCCAAATCGGCAATCTTTACCGAGATGACTTCCTCTTCGTTGATGATATCCTTGTGATTGGCATGATGGTTAAATGAGGAGGACCCCTTGTCGTCTGGCGCGTCCAGCAGGCAGAAGCTGCTGTCGTTACCCACGCGCAAACTGTTCTCGTTCAAGGAGATGGACGAAAGGGAGTTTTGCAAGGCGGCGGCAGTGGAGGAGCGCGGCACATCGATGGGCCCGTTCGAGGCGACGGTCTTGTCGATGGATGCGGAGTTACTGGCCTTGCCCAGGCTAGGGCTTAGTGGAGACATGGGTGATGTGGTCTCGGAGGGTCTGGTTTGGGTCGGCACGCCACTGGCGCTGAGCTGTCCGAGCGAGTGCTGCCGTATCGGGGTGTTCGCGGTGGTGGTGAGGCCATATACGTTGACAAACAGCTTGTTGAAGGTGCGTAGCGGCAGCGGCAACGGCTGGGACCCTGTGATGAGCGTTTGCTGGCGGGAACGGCGGCCGTTGCGGCCCAAGGAGGGCAGGCTGTTGTTGGCGAGCGAGTCGGCGTTGGAAGCGGCGCCCAGCCCCAGGGAGCCTGGGGTGTTGGCGCCGATACTGATGTGTGAGTTGATGCGGCGGGCCGAGTTGGTTGCGACCGGCGGCAGGGTGACGTTCTCGGTGCGCAGCCGGACCCGCTGCAATTTGCGCTGCTGCCGGCGCTGCGACTCCTCCTGCTCGACCATACGCACAATGTGTTCCACGTCGCCGATTTCGATCAAGATGTTTTCCGGTTTCAAGTCGGTGTGAATGACGCCGCAATGGCGGTGCAAAAAGTCGAGTGCGGCCAAGAGCTGTTTCGCGATCTGCTTGACAAAGACGACAGGTATGCCGCGGTGCTTGTATCGGCGGATCAAGCCCAACAAGTTTTCGCCAAGGACCTCAAAGACCATGACAACGTGCACGCCGTTGGGGCCGCGATGGGTAAAGGTATCGAGGAGCTGGATGACGTGGCCGTGGCCCGGATGGTGGATCTCCAGGGTGGTGACCTTGTCCAATAGCTTTATTTCGTCGACGGCGGTCTGGGTATAGTGGCGGGCCAGACGAACGACCTTCATGGCCACGTGGCGATGCATATCATTGTCGCGAGCGAGCCACACGGTGGAGAAGTGGCCCCAGCCGAGTTTCCGAACGAGAGTATACTTTTCGTTCTTGTAGGTTTCGCCAATGTAGCACGGATGGTAGCCACCCGGGGCATAGTCCTTTAGGTCCTCTTCCTCGGCGAGGTTAGTGGGGTCAGGTTCGTCTTCCAGTTCCAGGTCGGCGCCAAGGCTGGGCAAGTCGTGTGAGTCCTTCGCCTCTAGGGCGGTAGAGCTCGAGAACAGGTCGGATAGCTTCGAGTCGGTTTCCGCCAAGCCGGATAGTTCCAGCTCAAACTTTGTTTGGAGGGAGAGCTCTGGCTTGAAGGTCTTTGCATGGACCTGGGACATGCTAGGCTTGACGTGGTTGTAGAGGGCATGTGGCAACAGCAGGTCGTGGGAGGAAGCGGAGAAGCTGCCGCGGGGGCTGGGGGAGTCGAAGGCGTCGTCTTTGTCTGCATTTTGGATAGCGATAGAGAGGTTCGACTTTTGGGACGACAAGGGCATTAGAGGGGACAGGGGCGGGGATATGAATGGATATGATGGGGAGTGATGAATGGAAGGGAGGAGATGGTCGGAAGGGTAGAGATGGCGGGAGTGGGGACGAGACGAGATGAGGCGATGGGGAGATGAGGTGCTCCGAGACGGAGAAGCGGTGGCGGTCTCCGCACACAAACAGCCCGCGAGATGGGGCGCAGTGGAGTGAGGGAAGAGAGGAGAACTGCGAGGCGACGGAGGGATCGGCGAGAGGACAGGGCAGGCCAGACAGTGCAGAGTGCTCACACGATGTAGCAGTACTGGTAGGAAGAAGGAAAAAAGGTGCCACGGAGTTCTCCGTTCGGTTAGGTTTTTTTCTCCTGAGGGCTCTTGAAACCACTTGTCGGGAGCCCCGCCCTCATCGCCCTGCAACATCTCATCGGGCGCTGTACCGCGCGCAGATTGTCTCCCGTCCTTCAGATCTACGCGGTGCGATGGTGCGGCACCGCGTAACTTTTTCCCACTACTCCCAAGTCGTGGCCAGCCTCCGTCCGGCTTCTACGACCCTCTACGTTCGCACTTTTTATCGTAGCATTTAGCACTTGAGTAATCTATACACACAGCTCCACCGGCCGAGCACACGTCCATGCGTCTCACAGCGCAGAGGCGCCCCTAATCCACTTCCATATCGTCCGCATTGGACGCCTCGGGCTTGTCGGCCGACTCCTCCGCGCTTTTCGTTCGCTCCGCCGCCATCTTCTCGGCCATGGCCTGCGCCTGCTTGGCCTCCTGCTTTTGGCGAAACTGCTGCTTTTTTTCCTCCTCGTTCGAGAGGTACCGTCCGCGCACCACGTTCCCGATCGACGCCAACTCCTCGTACTTGGCAATGTACCGCGCCTTGGTCGAGTCGTACCCGTCGTCGTACAACCACTCTTCCGCCTTGGCCAACATGCCCTGCAACTTTTGCTTCTCCTCGTCCAGCGCAAACGCAGACCACTCCTCCTCCAACTTGCCCCGCAACTCGTAAATGTACTCCTCGAGCGCGTTCTTGCGCTCCTCCGTGTCCGCCACCAACTTGTCGTCCAGCACGAGCGAGTTCTCCTCCTCAAAGAATTGGCTCCGCTCCGCCTCGTCCAACGCGGCGGTGGAGATGGAAATCGTCAAGTCGTTCTTCTTGACGGTCTTCTTCACTTCGCGGTAGGTGGGCTCGGCGTCCTCGCCATCTTCACCCTTGCCCTCAGTTTGTCCCTCGGGAGTCTCCACCAACTCCTTGACAATCTGCTCGTGCACCGTGTACGCCGACTCGACCGTGTAGAACCCGCTGGGGTCGTTCCGCAACTTGAGCTTGGTCGCAATCAGGCTCTCGCCATCGTCCGGCACGATCCCGCCGATGCTCCAGCGCGCCACCACGTCTTCCGTGCCGACCGGCAACTCGCTGCGGTTGGTGTACTTGGCCTCAATGTTGAACGACCCGGCCTGGCGGTGCAACGTGATGATCTTGGTCGCGGGGAACAAGCCTCCGCGCGGGAACACCTCCAAGTGGTCCTCGTCCTCCTGCTGCTTGTCCCAAAAGTACGCTACCGAGTACGGGTTGAAGTCCTCAAACTTGAAGGGACGCACGCGCACCGTGGGAGAGTGCGTCGCGCAAATGAAGGCATTTCCACGCGCAATGGCCTCGTCCTGGTTCAAAGTGAAGCTCAAGGGCTTGCCGAAAACCTCAATCAACTTGTTCTTGAGCGAGGGCACGCGGGTACACCCGCCAATGACCTCGATGGTGTCAATGTCTGCGCGGTCCAACCCGGCGTCCTTGAGGGCACGCTCCACGGGGACGTGCACCCTGTCCAAAAGGGGCTTGACATAGTTTTCCAACTCTTCGCGCGACAAGGACGACGAAACGTCAATGTCGTCCATCAAGGACTCGACGTTGAACGGGGCCTGCGAGTTGGCCGACAACACCTTCTTGAGCTTCTCGGCAGCCGCCAACACGCGGTAGTACGCCTTGGGGTTCGAGCGCACGTCAATCTTGTATTTGGTCTTGAACTCCTCCGCGAAATGCTCCGCAATGGCCAAGTCAAAGTCGCGACCGCCAAAGTGCTTGTCGTAAGCAGTGCCCAACACCTTGAGCTCGCCCCTCTTGACGGCGGCGATGCACACTTGGTACGACGAGTCTCCGATATCAATAAAAGCGACATTCTTGGGCTTGTCCTCGGGCAACTCGTTGGCCTTGAACACGCCGTAGCCTACCGCAGCGGCCGTCACTTCATTGACAATGCGCACAGGGTTCAAACCGGCAATCCTGCAGGCATCGCCAGCGGCCCGTCTCTGTTTCTCAGTGTACCACGCCGGCACCGACAAGCAAATGTCCTGGAGGTTTGCCTTGGTCTCCTTGTACGAAGTGTCTTTGATCTTGTTGATGAACATGGCGGTGAGCTGTGTCGCCGTGTACTCGTGCTTCTCGTTCTTGAAGTTTACCACGGCGGAGATGCCGCCGGCCTTGTTCTCGACAAGCGGACAGGAGAAGAACTTTTGCTCGATGGCAAAGTCCGGGTCGTTGTAGTTGAGGCCCAAGATGCGCTTCAAGCATCCCACAGTGTTGCGAAGGTTGGAGGTCTGCTGGTTCTTTGCGCTCTCTCCGATGAAGCGGCACTTGGGGCCAAAGCCGACCAAAGTTGGGGTGGCACGGTTAGATACTTCGTTGACGAGGATGTCAATGCCTCTGTTGCGGGCACATCCAATAACGGTATTGTTGTTTCCTAAATCAACACCAAATGGAGTAGACATGATGCGAGTATGTTAAATTTGTCGTTCTATGCGAGCTCTGGTTGTTTTATGCGAAAACTGGTGAACAAATTTTCGGAGCAGGCGGGGGTCGTGCGCGTGGTTAATGCTTAGTCAGGGTCTTTGCAGCGCCCATCGCATCTCTTCTGCTCCCTTTCGAACATTCGCGAATATTCTAGTCACGTGTAAGTGAGTTGATGATTATTTAGGCGAGTGACAGGGCGACGGGGAACATTCTACGGGAGACTGGAACCTTAACAGGAAGGAGGGACAGGGGAGTCACTTGCCGTTGTTGCTATTTCACAACTATCCCATGTAGAACCCTATGCTGTATCCATTAAAGCGATAGCATCCGTAACAACTTTGGTTATGCAATAATATTTTGTAAAAAAATCGACAGACTTGCAACTTGGCTGCAATCTCGACTGATGTTAGGGAGATGGTCAATTTTATGTCTAGACTGATGTTAGGGAGATGGTCAATTTTATGGGGTCTGGAGCTACAGGGGTTGAGACTTGGAACGAAGTCACCTCTCCCAGTAGTATATTAGCAAATTCTGATATGGTGCACCACAAAGTTGCATAATTTACTCCGTATTCGCAATGTCGAGAGGTCAACCAAGTTTGTCTCCAAGTGCTTATACTCGACTCCTACAGAGGGTGCGTGCAGTTGATAGTGTGGTACGTGGAATTAACGTTTTTCATCTCCTCAAGGGATGCTGCGTGCAACTTGGCTGCGAAAAAGTATCCCCTTCCGTTTATCTCAAGACTATCTTACCCTCATCGCGAGGGGTTGATGGTAGATTAACAACGCCTAAACCTCCATCTAAATTATTAGTAGAACCTGCCAGTATCGATTCCGCCCTCGGTATCTTGATGCAAAGGGTTTTCACCAAAAGCTCTGTCCCGGATGTCGTGGCAGATGCCTTACACTATCATTCACCAATTGTGTATTCTCCACTACTCTTTTCACTCATCAGCTAAGCATACTTGTGACGAGTCAAATTTCATAGTGTTAAGTGTATAGGAACAAGATTTTAGAGTGAAATCATTTTGCTAAAGGCTCATGGACTCGAGTCGATCCCCACTACGCTTCACTTGTTGCACAAAGAACGCTTCCATAGGGACTAAAACCAACCGTAGATAGATAATTACCATTGATGAATCACAGGTACCGCTTCAACCAACCGCATCAATACACCCTACCGACGCGCCGGTGGTTGCATGACTTGAGTTTCCGAGGCGGTAGTAAAACCCTCCCTGCTAAGCTGGCGTACATCTCAACTAGGCTTTATTGGTGCAGCACCCCCCTTGATACATGTTACTGCCGATGAACTTGTCGACTAGACGACATTCTGAAAAGACATCATCGGTCAACGATGGAAGTACCGCTTCCAATTTGTAGAATGCTACAGTCGCCAATCTCACGCCCTCAAGCAAAAGGTACCCTCACTCACTCTTCCACAGCTTTCGTCACCAAAGCCGTGTTTCTACTGACTAAGGATCACCAACAACGTCATCCACTTTTCGCTTTCGAGCAACCGCGCATACTCCTCCTGCAGACCCGTCTTTAGAAATTTGGCAACCGTTTCATACTCATCGCGCTGAAGAACGCCCAAATGGTCAAGGTGTATCAAGAAATGCATGTTAGCCAACGCGTTGCTGCCAGAGTCTAGCCACCGCTTCATCAGTATCAAATCCTGCACTTCCCAGAACCGATTCTCTACCGCGTACCCCGTCTGGTGGAAGAGAGGGTGCGGATCCTTGGGGAAGGAGCTGCTGAGCAGCACCAACAAAAAGTCCAGCGGGAAGTGCGGCTTTGCGTCCAGTCGCACCTCGCGCTGGTACTCATTGATGCGCGAAAACATAATGTCCGGCACGTACCGCGTGTCGCAGCTCTCGAGCACCATCATCTGCGATGGCTGTGTCGTGGCGCATATCATGTCGGCTTCGACAAGAGCCTCGGCACTGGTGCTCACCTGATACACCATCGGCTCAATAAGACCCTTGGTGCTCCCCGTGATGACACACGTCACGAACTTGGACAGAAAGTAGCCTGACGATGACTGCAGAGTGGCCAGCGGGTGCTTTAGCTGAGCGCGCGCTGCCATGATTATCTCGAGGCAAGACAAAAAGTACGAATCGCGATGGCGCTTGCACACAACGGTGCCGTCACCCTGCCCCGCATCGGTCAAGTCCGTGAACACTTGGCCAACGGGCACTAATCCCATAGTCGACGCGAGCTCGCTAATACTCTTCTCGTCGGGCCACTCGGGCTGTAACAAAATACCATCGGCCTCGTCGTTTTGCGGGGGCTCCACGATCGCCTCCACCACCGCTTTTATCCCGAGCGGAACGTCATCAAATGGCTCATAATGGCCATACATGATCCCGAAACGCTGGCATCCGGTTTGTCTCCATGCGTCAATAAAGGTGTCGACCACGCCACTATGCGCAAACTCCACGTGGTCGACCATTCGAAACTTTTGTTGTTGCAACGTGATGGGGCTCGGCTGACACTTGCTGCATATTCCGTGGGGGTATGGCCGGTGTCCGTTGCTGCACTTGAGATCGATACAGTAGTTTGGCTGGTCTAATGGGGCAGTGTACAGACTGCCGGCATTGCGCTTCGCGAGTAGCTGCTTCACGTGAGCGTAGAAGGACAAGTGCTTGATCTTTTGCTCGGCATGATAGTCCTTATCGTATGGTGGTAAGGGCGAGCAGTAGTCACACATGCCTTTGTCTCCATGGCGACAGTATGAGCCCTTCTTGCGTGGAATCAAGCCATCCTGCTTCTCGCGCAACGTGTCCACGGGGAATACTTTTGGAGCTTTTGCGGCTGCAGATTCGTTTACAACGGCTTTGGATTCAGCAACTAGCTGCGGATTATCCTGATACGTCACGAAAAGCATATCGCCATTCTTGATACTTAGCTGTGCGACAGATTTGCCGCAAAAGTCGCCGGCTGGTTTCGTGGGCGAGGAAGGGCTGTTTCCGAGTGAAAGCAGTTGTACATCGACAGTTTCGGCGCCAAGTAGTTGTACCAATTGGTTGAGAGCTACAGCAAAGTCATCGTTATCCCCAATAGTCACTCGGAAGGTTCCCTTTTTCGATCGGAATCTAATGATTATTGACATGATTTGACTGGAGGTCGTAGAGGTTGAGTGGGCGGGGTGTAATTTTTTTGCAATCTTAATCTCCACACGTGAATAAGCTTCACGCTTTTCGGGCTTCATGGAATAACAGGTAACAATTGTAAAATCGAGGTATCAGGATCTTTAGAAGACTTCAGTCATGCTGCCTTATGGAATATATGTAACTACATCACCTATTTTACTTATATCATTTGCAACAAAGGAGGAGCAGTTCTGATACAACTGTCACTCAACGGTAGCATGAACTTCAACGCTTTGATCGCAAGCACAGCCGCAAGGGCCTTCCAACTCATAACCCGACATGACTCGAGACACGTCCTTTCAGGTCTTTCGACCGTATACTGTTCAGCGCCTCCAGTTAATTATCTGAAGCATATCATACGAACTTGATATATCACAAAATATTGCGTGAGCAGTGATTTGCGTTCATTGCGCAGGTTCGTTGGAGCACTAATTTGAGTCTCTAGCGTAGAGAAAGGGGCTTACGCCGGCCCTCTAAAGTGCGAGTACGAAGAAGACAAACAGCACACTTTGTTCTTGTCACTTGGAGCCCACGATGTCGATTTTCATAGACCACACTTCGAAGCTTGATATATCACAAAATATTGCGTGAGCAGTGATTTGCGTTCATCGCGCAGGTTCGTTGGAGCACTAATTTAAGTCTCTAGCGTAAGGAAAGGGGCTTATGCCGGCCCTCTAAAGTGCGAGTACGAAGAAGACAAACAGCACACTTTGTTCTTGTCACTTGGAGCCCACGATGTCGATTTTCATAGACCACACTTCGAAGCTCTCAGTCCTTTTGTTCTGCATGGAATTTGGAGAGATGTAGGACATAATCAGCAGAACTAGTGTCGATGGGGAGTACTTGCCACAAATCTGCGAGCAAAAGACAAGACCATGTAACTGGAGCTTTAGTCACCAATCGCCTCGTCCTCATGGCCATCTCTGTGCGTGTCCAAATATTCACACAAAAAGAAGCCACTGCAAAAATTCAAAAACACAATTGGTCCAATTGTCAGGATCGCTTCACATGATCATCCTGAGAGATGCGCGCTCCAGGGTTCCCTGTAATGGCCAAACTCTGTTAAATAGATAAAGCTCGTCGCAATGCTGACGTCCATTTCTTGAACTCAGCTTCAAAACTTCTTCAAGTCAGTCTGACGACAAGCCTTTTGAGAGTAGTTAGAACTCGGGGAACCACATCAAAAGTTGCTCTCTTGGAGTCAAATCCAGACTTGAAAAGGTCTCCCAGGTCACAGATTGCATCCTCGGTGCGAGCTCAGAGGTCGCTTTCATGGGCTCAAAACAAGGATCAGTTTGTTTGCTAGCCAAATAAACTTCAGTCTATTTGTCAGGTAGACGTCAGCCCATTTGATAATTTGAATGTTGGTACATTTGTTGGCTTTATTGTTCGTCCCTTTGTAAGTTTGAACGCTCGTCTATTTTTTATGTGAGCATTGATTCAAATATCAGCTAAACGCTCGTCCAATGGTCACCACAATATTTTTGGAAAAACGTCGCTCGGACGATGCGTCGAATCTGGGAAGTTAGCGTCATGTGTCGAGGCTCAATCGCACAGAGTTGGCTCAGAAGCCAGCACAAATGCCAGTTTTTGCTGGCTCATGCGTATGTCCAATTCTCTGATCAGTGAAAAGTCTTTATAAGGAACGTCTCTATCATCAAAAGCCAGCCGTGAACTTGTGGGATTCTTGAGGAGTCAGTGTCGGAAATGAGGGCAATCACATTGATCGGCTTGAGTTCCACATGGGTGCTTTGATAAGCCAGGGCCGATACCTTTGTCAGCTCATGAGTCGGACCAATTCTCAGTGTATAAGTCGGGCCATATGTTAGCTCATAAGTCGGGCTATTGTTAGCTCACGAGTCGGGCTATTGTTAGCTCACGAGTCGGGCCATTGTCAGCTCATGAGACGGGCCATTTGTTAGCTCTGGCCATTTGTCAGCTCATGAGTCTGGCCATTTGTCAGCCCATGGGTCAGGGTAAGGTCACGGGACAGGCTTTTGTTAGCTTTCAGGTCAGACCAGCTATCAGCTTATAGGTCATTCTCTCAAGATCAGACTTAACATTGCATAAAGCCCCAGCATCTAGCGTCAACACCAAGGTCGATCCCAAGAGGTCCTCCATTGATATCTCATGTTCAGGAAGAGTCAGTTCAGATCTCAGCCGGCTTCCGCACTCTAGGGCTATTATCCAAGAGTCACGATGGAGGCCAGTCTATCCTCCGGTGTTTGCTTGAAATCTGTGTAGATCACTCCGAATCAGCGTCAGCGTCAACTTCAGCAATTCAAACTTTTGAGGAAGGAAGTAGACCAATATACTGAAGTTATTACAGATGCCTATTCGACTTCCAACTTCGAGATCAACCAATGGGACCTCAATTTCCCAAAGATCGAGCAAATAATGTGCATCTAGAGATGATCTTTCCAGAAACTTCCAGTCCATCAAGTTGTGTGAACCACGAGGAGTCAGAGTCACATCCCGAGACTCGGCAAAACTTGAATGTACGTCCACAATTCAGTGTCTTTGACTCAAGATTCAGTGGATCGGTGTTCCTAGAAAGCCCCACTCACTTGCAAGTTTCAGAAATAGCTATTCAAGGCATAATTTGCGTAGTACCTCAAGTGTGTCAGAATTTTCGGATCGAGTGTAAGCCGAAGAATCTACCCTGCTTAGCGTCTAGGGACCTACGCCGGATGTAGTCAGACATAGAAGTAGAATTTTGCCACAATAAGGGCTTAATCGAGGCGCGAGTGTCGGGGAATACGAAATCACTTCGAGGACCATGGGGGAGTGAGTTCGACTTTGCAAGCCATAGAGTGAGGTCGACTTTCTAAACAATGAGGGAATGAGGTCGACTTCGAGAACCATGGGGACGCGCGAGTGCGACTTCGATGACCATGGCTAGTGAGTTCGACTTCAAAGACCTTGTAAAGCGAGCTTGACTTCGAGGAGCATGAAGGAGCAGATTCGACTTTGAGGACTACGAGGGAGTGAGTACGACATCGAAGACCATAAGGAGGCGAGTTTGAAGGTCATAAGGGAGCGAGGTAGACTTCGAGGACCATGGGTAAGCGAGTTTGACTTTGAAGATCATGAGAGAGTGAGTTAGATTTCGAGGACCACAGGGAAGCAAGGTCGACTCTAAAGACCATGAGGAAGTAAGTTCGACTTCGACGACCAGGGGTGAGTGAGTATGACTCCAAGGGACATGAGGGGTGAGTTTGACTTCGAGGGCCATGGAAATTTGAGCTCGACTTTGAGGACCATGGGGAAGCGAGTTCGACTTTGAGGACCCTGTAGGAGTGAGTTTGACTTTGGGGACCATAGAGGATCGAGTTTGACTTCGGGGACCATGAGAGAATTCAAAGACCCTGGGGGAGTGGGTTTGACTTTGAGGACCACGAAGTGAGGTGGAAAAGCACGGGACAATGAGTTGAAGACCACATAAGGGGCCATGTCGAGGTCAAGCACCTTGTCGTTTTATTGAAGCTTATGTTGGTTCTCGAAAGCGACTCGGAGCACACATCCCCCACTAATCACGTCTTGTCCGAGACATACAACTTGATGCAGCACGCCACATTACCAAGGAGTCGACGGCTTTCGAGTCTGAACTGGACGAGATCGTCCTTATTATCCACCGGTTGTGAGTCAAGTCTATTCAGATTCACCTCATTCTTATCCACCACTTGAGATTCCTGGTCAGCCCAGGCGTTGTCGTCCGGATCTTCCAACAAAATCTGCGGGCGCTCCAATTTTGCACGTTGCCGACAGACCACGAGCCGCAAATTGTTGGATTGAAGCAGGGACTTTAGCGCCTTGGCCAAGACTTCGTTCTCGTCGTCCAGGAGACACTTGCCGGTGGCCAGTCTGAAGGCGAGGATGAGGGCTACTGGGATACTGATGGTGACGGACGTTGCGACGGGGCGCGCGCGATGTGTTTGAGGGTCCCGCTGGACAGTGACCGTGGAAACTACCAGAGACTTGTGTAGCGGGACACTGTCAGTGTGGAGAGCTGCTACGATGTGGTCCTTACAGTATTCGTTGATGACCTGGCGCGAGTAATTTGACGAGAGGCGAAGCTGGTAGTTTGCGGAGGGGTGGCGTATGCGCACGAGGGAGCGGGAGTTTACCGAGACGGTGTCGTTCGGGAGATGCGAGTCGTTATCAGGCGAGGCGTTCTGCAGCCGGGCCTTGCGCACAATAATCTTTACGGGGACGGCATGGCCACCGGGCAAATCAAGGAATGTGACTTGCGGGGGCATTGGAAAATCCAGACGGATCTGTACCGGCGATGATATTTTCAATGGAGCGCGAGAAAAAGAAAACGTGCGCGGGCAAGGAGTGGGCGGCGCGACACGCACACGCACCGTGTTGCGTAGAGTGCAATATGCACAGGCATAATAATACGGAGGACCTAGAACAATGTGGAAACGCGGAAAGGTGAAATACTTGCAGGGAGGCAGAGCTGGTTGCCAACGACGGTCGCGATTGTTGGTGGGAAAATAACAGGAGATGCTCGGATGGAGTGCCGTTCAGTAAAACACGGTTGTTGTACCGTAGTGCAACGGTTTTTACGATTGTCCAGTTAATTCGTAGGTGAGGGAGAGGAATTGTTCCTGTCGATTGTTCTCTGGGCGCGACAGTGTCAGTGAATAGCGGCATAGGCAGCGGCCAGACTCAGCCACGATGATAGCAGTAGCTGAGCAAGGTGACACAAAATAGGGGAGGGATACCAATAGGGTAATTGTTTCCGGGCGGAAACGTGCGGTGCTCCGCCCCAAAAGCAGCAGACGCAGGAACAGCCGCATGTACGGATAGAGAAAAAGGAAAGGATTAGAGGAGATTGCGGGTGGGGCTTGCAATCTGGGAAGCGCGTCTGATGGAACGCCACAATTGGTGAGAATTTGCAGGAGATGGATCAATTGGGAGTGGACAGGTTAGGGGAGGCGTGCCAAGAGGGAGGCGGGGCCCACCAGAGATTGTGTTGCGCGTTTGTGACGCATGTAGGTGTTTGTCATCACAATGCCAGAGTTTGCGAGAAGGTAGGCGATTGTGAGGAACTTTTTATTTCTTGCGCCCTGAACAAAGCCGCGTTCTGTGCGTTATATTTTTACCGTGTCTCTTGGTAGGGAGGGAGCGATACTTTGAAGCCACACGCAGCGAGCACGCAGAGGCTCGGCTAGCCATACCAGTGGGGTAGACGAGGAAAAAGACACACACCCTGGCGGAACTCTATTCAGATTTCCGGTGGGTCTAAAATTTGCACATGTCACACAAAACCGGAATGATCCAACCGAGAATTGCGGTGGTTGCGGAGACCGTTTTAGAAAAGTTCCTTCAACGACTTGAAGGTCATATTTTTTCGCGCCCCTTGATGCTGGTGAAATTAGACTGCGATGCTTCGTGAAAGCTTATCTGGCCAGACGTTGTAACTGACTACCGTCTAGTTGAGCCTTCGCAGGTGCTACGACTCCTGCCAAGCGCTCTACCGGTTGGCACACTGGCAAAAAAAAAGAAGTCTAATTTTAGGCCCAGACCTGGTAATTCTTGCCACTGCCGCGGAACGCCTCACTTTTTTTCTTCTTTTCACTTCCGGCAAGTTCCGCAGACTTATTAGTGGTGGGAATAGCTCAAAGTACCGTGAAGTAAGCATTGTGAGTGAATTGAGAGGCGAGCAAGGTAGTTGGGTAAAGGAGTTATGGGTGGAATAATAGGGTGGGTGATTATGATCGACTAGTCAGAGAACCAACAGAATCAATCACCATCAGCTAAAAAGAATCAATCATCATACGACTCAAACACCATCAGCTAAAAAGAATCAATCATCATACGACTCAAACACCATCCACTAAAAAGAATCAATCACCATCAGCTAAAAAGAATCAATCATCATACGACTCAAACACCATCCACTAAAAAGAATCAATCACCATCAGCTAAAAAGAATCAATCATCATACGACTCAAACACCATCCACTAAAAAGAATCAAACACCATCCACTAAAAAGAATCAATCAATACCAACTAAATAGATTCAATCACAGGTCATAAAGAACCAGCTAGATAACTACACACAAAACTGGTGACCAGAGTAGCAATCGTTCAAATGGTAAATGTACAATTAAAAACCTAGCTATCCAAACGGGCGTCAAAAGTTGAGGTACTCGTCGACATTCAAGTCCGAGTCGGCCTCCTCCTCCGCGCCCCACCAGAGCGAGTCGGTGGCCATGTCGGGCTTGTCGCCGTCGTCGTGGGGCACGTCGCCACCGCCAAAGTGGTACGGTTCGTCGTCCATGATTCCCGGGCTGGCTGGTGCTGCGGACCAGTGTGGACCATGCCGTTGGGGACAGTAGGGAAATGCGCTGGAAATGGGTATGCTGCAGGGCTGAAGGGGGGGCAGCGCTGGTGCGGCTACTTATTGTGCTTCAATGCTGTAAATCACAAGGTGACAAGCAGAGCTCTAATAAAAGCCAGTAGCGTGCGCTGCGGCGTTAGCCATTGCGGGATACGCATTGTGCGGCGCCATTTCGCTGGGGAGGTACTGTCTCGGCATGGTCTTGGAATACAAAATTGCTGCTGAATTTTGCCCCATAAAACCAAACCCGGAATCTGCGACGGAACTGGAGGGCGACTCCATGTTCAAGAGCAACAAGCTCGCTGCGGGCGCGAGGGGCAAGGGCAGGCCTGCCATGACGTCGCAGCCTGGCGCGAGCGAGGATCTCTGATCGTATTGGTATTGGTGGTGGTGGTGGTGGTGAGGATGCTGATGATTCTGTTGTTGTTGTTGAGGGGGAGGAGGAGTGGTCGCCGTATTTTGAGAAGAGAGGGCCATGTCCAGAGAATTCAGCATGGAGTGGTTTTGGTGAAGATGGTTCTGGTGGTCAAAGAACTGGTGGCCCTGGTCAAACTCGGACTTGACCGCGGGCACGGACTCGAGAGAGCCTTGAACATCGCCAGCGACGCTTTCGGCAATCATATAGTCATTCGGGTGGGAGGACGGGTGGTCCTGCGAGGGGACAGCGTTACCAAAGTCGTGGCCGTCCCAGTCGTTCTTGAAGGAGGAGGAGGAGGAGGGCACGCCATAGTCTGTTTCGCCAGGAGAGCCGGTGGACAGGTTGATGGAGACCGGCAGCAAGTAGCTGCATGCATCGTGATCCGGGATAGGGGGGATCAGGATCAGGACGGAGGGAGAAGACTTTGCGCGTTTGCGCGGGGGTAGCGAGGAGGCGTCGGAACAAGAGGAGGAGGAGGAATGATGGTCTGCGGGGTACGGATCGGAGGGGTCGTCGTCGCGGTCCGGCAGGGACTGCATGTTGGTGTGGATCTTGTCACGCAACGAGGCGGTGTCCTTGAGGGAGGAAGGGATGAACTGGGCCTTGAGGTGGGCGGGGACCAAGGAGAGGGCCTCGGCGAGATCGTGTTTCAAGGCGTCAATGTTGAGTTCCAAGTCGACGCAGTAGGCCTCCATGTACTCCACGTGCTTGCGCTTTTTTTCGCGGGAGGCGTGGGCCGCCCTGCGGTTGCGCAAGGTACGCTCTACTCTGCGCTGTTCCTTCTCGGCCTGGGTCTTTGCGCGTTTGCGAGGGGGCAAGGCCGCGGCCGGGGCGGCCGGGGAGGCAGGGGCCGCGACAGGGGCGGCGGCAACGGGCGAGGACATGGGAGGGACCTGGAGTAGTGGAATGGAACCTAGTAGTGGAATGGAGGACCTAGTAGACTGGAAGTAGACTGGGACTCGAAGTAGACTGGAAGTAGACTGGAACTTGAGTAGACTGGAACTAGAGTAGCACTTGAAGTAGACTGGAACTGGTAGACTGGACAGGAGAACCGGAAGACTGGAACAAGGAGAACGTAGACCGGACAGGAGGACAGGAGAGACGGTGGTGGTTGTCTGATGCAGAAAAATTTCAGCAGGAGTCAACAGCAAGGGTGCTGGAATTTATAGTTTTCGGCCGCATGTGACCGGCGCGCGGCGGGTATGGGGAGCCTGGCCTGGCGCTGCTAATTCGGACACGAGCGAATCCGAATTTTCGCCGCGCTAAAGAGATAAATCTTTTTTTCTTATTGTAGAGCGATAAATCGCAGAGTGATTCTTTTTTTTTTGGCTTTTATTCTAAACTGATAAATATTTTCTTGATTTTCAGAGATTTATTTTTTCTGATTCGCTCGTGGGTCGGCAGGAAAATATTTGTTCATTTAGCCCGCCGACCGGTCACCTGACAAACAGTCCAGTTTCGGGATCACGTGAACGATATATGCAGGTTGCGAACTCTCACTTTTCACGTCTCTCTTTTCCCGCCTCGTCTGCCGTTGTTGGTACTTGAAACTGCACCGACTAGCCGGCCATGCCATCGTAGAGCGTCTCCAACATCAACTCTGCTCCTACTCCTACTCCTACACCATACCCCACAACCCACTCGCTACCACCCCACTCCAAACAGCTTTTGTCTATCGCACGACTTATTTTCCCACTCCATTTATTATCACATTGCCCGATTTGGCTCAATCATGGCGTTCAACGCGGAGGCTTGCACCCGATTATTTCCTTGCCCTGCGGCGATAGTCCGCCGTCCGGTGGCAACTTCAGCCGTGGTCGGGGTCCTTTCGCTCCACCCATCCACCCACCGCTCCATCTGATATCCCACCGCTCCATCTGATACCCCCACCGCCTACTCTCCCACCTTCTCCCCGCCCTGTTTCCTCCCGAAACGGCCAATGTCTCTCTGCTGAGTCCACCCTGTACTAGGCCCTGCTCGCAGGGGTTTGTGTCATTTGTTTTTTGCCCCCGCCATAATATTCGCTTACCCAATTGTGGCGTCGCTTTGCTCTCTGCACTGGCATCGGGTACCCGTCCCGTCTTGTCCTCGTCGCCTGTTTCCTCTTTGCCTACACTAAAATCGTTTACACTCACCTCTTTCGCGTCTGCCTCTTCGTCTATCATACTATTGAAACTTTGACCAAACTTTGACCGTGGAAACTTACCATTGAATACAATTGAAACTTACCATTGAATACTATTGAAACTTACCATTGAATACCATGGAAACTCACCATTGAATACCATGGAGACTTGTACCATTAACTTTAACCATGGAAACTTTGGGTGCAAATGTGCCTGTCACTACCTGTCATCTCTGCCCGAGGGTATCCCCCACAATAGCCATTAACCAAATGCGGTAATATCCCGTATCCCCAATCGGGCTAATCACCTTTGTGGCCTCGTTCGTCCATCGGGGTTATCCCTCTTTTGGCATACTGTAATTTTCAGCCCTGGCCAGGCCCATGAGCCTCGCTCGAAAAAATACGTAGCGCTGTTCGGCCTGCTTGGCACATGCTCTCTCCATTTATTATTCTCTTTTGTCGCCGCTCGCAATCAAGCACATGGCGGTTTCGCTATCTTTCGTCATGTGAACTCCACGTGCCCAGTTAATGTGCACGTGATGCCCTTTTGATCTCGATCCTAGCCGATTCGGCTATCGGCTCAGGCCCAGGTACCCACGGGAACGCATGTCCAAACCCAATGTCCTCGTGGTAGGCTCCGGCGGCGTCGGCTCCGTCACCGCCCTCTCCCTCGTCACCCGCGATCGCTCGACCGTGACCCTCGTCGTCAGATCAGACTATGATCTCGTCGCCAGCCGCGGCATCGAGTTCCGCTCCTGCTCCTACGGCCACATCCGCAACTGGAAGCCGCACCACCTCGCCCGCTCCGTCGCGGACGCCGCCCGCGACTTTGGGCCCTTCGACTACGTCGTCCTCACCACGAAAAATATTCCAGACGGGCCCTCTCCCTGCGAGCACATTGTGCGCCCCGCTATTACCCCGCACACCACCACCCTCATCCTCGTCCAGAACGGTATCGGCATTGAAAAGGTCATGCTCAAATCATTTCCCAACACCATTGTTCTCTCCGGGATCCAGATGGTCGGCTCGTCCTACCAAAACGGCGTTGTAGACCACATTGCCCCGGACAATTTGAAAATCGGCGAGTTTGTGCCCTCCACCGGTGGCCGCACCGCCCACGTCATCAGCCAGTTTATCGACATTTACCAGAACGACAACAGCCTAAACTCCGTCGCCATCGACCCCAACCCGAAACTCTCGCGCTGGACGAAATTGGTCTACAACTCCGTCTTCAACACCATCACCGCCATCGCCGGCACCGACAGCAACCGCGCCCAGATCGCCGCCGGCTCAGACTCGCTCATCCGCCCGGCCATGCGCGAAGTCATCGCCATCGCCCGGTCCGACGGCGCCCACATTACGCCCGACGTCGTCGACCGCTTCTGCCACTTGGGCGACGGCCTCTTCTACACCCCGTCCATGGCTGTCGACAGGCAGAAGGGCCAGCTCATGGAAATCGAGGTCATCTTGGGCAACCCCCTCGCAATCGCCCGCGCCAACGGCGTCGAAACTCCCATCTTGTCCACCCTCTACGGCTTGCTCCGCATGTGCCAGCTCAAAACAATGGAGGACCGAGGCTACGTCACAATCAACAAGGCCGACTTTGCCGGGAACTCGGACGAGTACATGGCCATTTTCGCCCAAAAGTATAGACAATAGCATACACTACATACCACGCATTACCTGTTTGAGAAAAATACATTGTTTGTAATTGTGTTGCTCGGTAGCAATATTTCCGTCGGGTAACGCGGCGCAACTCAGTTTCATCTCTTTTTTCATGTGACCGTATCCGGTGTGTCATCTCGGTGGCGCGCGATGGCACGATGGCACGATGGCGCACGATATCACGGCATCACACGACGATACATGCACCGAGCACGTTCTAGGTAACGCACCCGGTTGTAAACCCTACCAGAACGGCTCTCCACGCTACACTCCAAAACTCTCTTCGTAGCTTTATCGCCGACTCGTATATCCACTTATCCCAACAATCATTGGCCTCGTAAATCCCGAGGATACCCGGAAGCGCAACCACAAAAAGGTCCCGTCTATTCCCCAAGCAGCACCGGAACTTTGTTCCCTGTTTGATAATTTTTCGGCCCTCCATACCCTGGGAACCCCTTAATTTACGAATCGCCTATTGTATTATTCGGATATGGGGGGTGGCTTGCTCCGTATGCACACGCCTACGGGATCATAACATGTGTTTCCACTGCACTCTCTACTTTCGGAATCAATCCGAACTTTTCGGAATTTCTCCTAGAGGGATGATGCACTCTGGTCTTCTTGCGTTCCTTGTATCAAAATTATCTTATCGAAGGGGTGCTTCGTGATAGGGGTAATTTTAGGATAGGGGGGGCAGGGAAACTCCATAGAAGAGGAACTGTATGAAAGGGGAAGTTTATGAAAGGGGTAATCTAAAGACTAGCACTGGCCTTTTCCTGATGCACTGCCAAGCCTCATTTATTTAGGGGTACGTGATTGGTCCTGGATCAAAATCCCGCAAAACGTGATTCAACGGCTGGATCTCGCCCTGGACGTATACGGAATTCCAGGGGGCAGCCACGACTGAGTTCTGACATCAGCTGCGTGAGTCATTTCTGTTTCATTTGCTCGTGCCGTCTAGTAACACGTATCTACGCCGTGTGCAAAGTTGACTTTGGCTGATGCGTCCTCGTTGATCTCTTCTCTGATTCTCCGCCTATTCTCATTCCGTTGTTACATGCCTCTCATTCTACTTGTCAATTCCTCTCACGTTCATGATCAGTTACGTCTCTATCACTTCAATGATCACTTACGTCCACCTTGAATAATCAATTACGTCTCCTTTTCATGATCGGTTGCCTGCTTTTCTTGATTACATTTAAATAGGGAGCTACCTCTCACTTCAATTGTCAGTTGCTTCTCACTATCAGTAAACTCTTACTGTCAGATACCGCTAACTGTCAGACACCTCTCATTTCTCTTCTCAGTTACATCGCACTATAAATTAACCCTCACTTCAGTGGTCAGTTAAAATCGCACTATCAGCAAACTCTTACAGTTTGTAACCTGACACTTCAATTGTCGGTTACGTCTCACTTCAATTGCCAGTTGAGTCTCACAGTCAGTAAACTCACACTGATAGTAACCTTTCACTTCAATTGGCAGCTCCCCCACACTTCAATCGTCAGCTCCCTCACACTCTCAGATACCTCACACTTTAATTGTCAGTTACATCGCACCATCAGTTAGCTCTCACTGTTGGTAACTTTATGCGTCAATTTTCAGCTACGTCTCACTTGGCACTTGCGTCTCACAGTCAATTACGTCACACTATCAGTTACATCGCACTTTCAATTACCTCACACTGTTGGTAACCTTACCTTTTGGTGGTCAATTATGTCTTGCTTCAATCTGCAATTACATCTACTTCCAGTTACCACACAATGTTATTAACTCCACACAAACATTGTCAGCTGTCTCACGCTCTCACATACCTCACTCATTGATTGTCAGTTATTTCTTACGATCACTCAAGTCTTAATCGTCAGCTATGTCGCGCTGTCAGTCACCTCCCCGCCTGCATCGCTGGTTACGTCTCACTTCAATTGTCAGATTCGTCTCACAACAATTCTCAGACACTCTTCATTGCAGGCAGTACTTGCTTGATCCTGTAATTCTGTTGCCATGCTGCATATTGTTTACGCAGCGGTACGTGAGGTATTTCCGTTCACTGCTTACAGATTCACGCTCTGCACCATGATTCAGCTGCACACACTTACACTCGACAAAGCTGTTAACGCACCTGCTCTTCTTTTAACACTTATGCCAAGATCTTACTATTGTCTCCTCAGATCGAGAACCATCGGTTAGGTCTTATCCAAATGTCGAACAAACTAATAATTGGCTGCAAAAGTCTCCACCCTGCATCTCCAACAGAGTATTAGTCGCACACGTGTGACTGCTCATCAACAGGGTCTCATGCTATTGACAGCAATGTGATACCGGATATGCCACACGCTGACCTTATTTTTTCAAAGCTCCCTGCGACTTCAAGAATGAGTTCTAGTTCAGCAGCAACTTTTAATTGTTATTGATACGTTTCTGGCCCTTAATTTACGATCATATTATTTAAAAGATGGGCGTATGTCGATAGGATACTTAATGTGGAAGCTAGTACTACGACCACTCTCTCGTTTACAGATTTGAGCAGACCCACCATACACAACTATGGCGCTCACAACACGTTTCGGTGATCAATAGCGCTATAGCTCACTTCCAGCACGTTTGCAAATATCAATTTCCGCCAAACATGGTGCCGAATCTGTGCTCTCCTTTATATCAATTACGAAACGGCATCCCCGAAGTCTTGATATGGCCCGAAGCACTACTGCGAGGTGGTACGTGCACATATGGAGCTCGCCGCAGTTGTTATGAAGTCTGGAATACTCAATAATCTCATGTCGAGCTTGGTACTGGTGGCGATATATCGAAGCGATGTAAATCAGTGCATCTTGGGTATTGGAAGGTATTCATCGTCACAAAACACACTGTGTGCCCAATTGTATTCCATCAACTTCGGTCCGACAAACGCTGTAAGACAGTACTTTGCTCCCCAAAAGCCATTTATAAACTTGAGCGCATACTAAAGCATAAATACATGGCTATCAAAAGCCTTGTGCTGCTAAAAATAGTGGTGCAACTCACCAACTGAACCTGACACGGTGCCAAAACGGAAATCTCAGGATCGTTCGATTCTGGATTGAGTGGATTAACTTCATACCTTTCCAAGTCATCTTCAAATTTTGCATCAATACTCGGGAACTTGTTCATGCACTGACCACTTAAACTCCATGTTCCAAAGAGAATGGGAGCGGTATCGTCACACCTGCGCATACGCTCGCTTCGGCATTTGCCTCACACATAACCATTTAAAACGCAGTTCCGCTAAGGGAGGTCATCCGAGTGGCAGGAGAATAGTACGGTCCATCTGTGTGCTAAATGGATTTGGCGCTAATCAGGCTTTAGCGGGCTTGAGTACAGAAGCGCTGAATATTTTACAGCTCGTAATTCGATTGAATGCTTTGAAGATCCTTTTCTGTCGGGTAATTTGAATCACATAGGCCCACCGGACTTTTAGGAGTGAGAGATACTCTAACTGTGTTTGCATTGCTATCTTTATTGATCTCTCTTGGAAACATTGGCCTGTGACCAATCGCTTAACTAAAAGGTTGGGTGGGTACGGACGGTAAATGTGGATGGAAGCGATCACTTCAAGAGATGTTGAACACAAGGGAAAATGATGCTTTCAATTCATGACTCACTTGACACAGACAAGAACTGACACAAAATGTTTCCCTTGATCGTAAAAGTACGGGTCTAAACCCCGATCGGGCGGTCATATTGTCGCAGGGCACAACCATACACAGCCGCATTGACGCGTCATGATCCGTACAGGGCATGAGACTGCGAATCAGATCAGTGCTACTTTTGTTTAGTAACTGCCCGAAACTTGTTGATTTATATGTAAAATATTGTCGGCCTAATTATCAATTTTACAGATACCTGTCGTCACAATCAGGCAAGCGGCAGTCTCCTTGACACTGAACACTCTTGAAGCACTCGAGACTGAGTCTCTCGTCGTAAGCGCATACATTGCCCACACAGCGGTTTGAACGGGATACATACGCCTTCCCGCCATTACCGCAATACCTCCATACCTTAAGCTGTACCGTCCATTTCACGCAGAGCGGCTGATTTTGAACAATTATGCAGTCATCGTATGTGTAGCCGGTAATTGAATACTGCTCGCCCGTGGCACACTTTCCAAATGTCTTGTCCAAATAGTATTTGACCTCGTTGATGTTTCGACGCTCCTTGAAAATGAGAAGGTTACTACCGGTGCATTGTCGACACGAATTGTGAGCGAGAGCAAAGCCCGCGAGGAGGTATGAAATAACAAGCGCTAAGCTAAGCATTTTCAAGATACTGGTAAAAAACTCTGAAAGTTGCTTCCCGCATCACATACCGACTATAGTATTTATACACACGGCTGTATCCTTATTTTTAATTGTAAACTTTTTGTGTTATAAATAGTGGCATTGTACTTGACGTGCAACTGCAGGAGCATTCACTTTGCCACCAGT
>JAKTSS010000180.1:0-14929 GCA_030580355.1 Debaryomycetaceae sp. yHKB357 | reverse complement strand
TGCCAGCTCAACAAATACAGTTGCAGAAGAGATGTTTTGTTTTTCCTTCCCCCGTAGCGATCAAATGTGGCGAGCAAAGCTGGTAGCCAACTAAATCGCAAGATGCCGACGTTGGAAGAGCTCGAGGCGACAGAGACCGACACGCTAGACAGCGAGATTACCCAGCTATCGGCCACAGAGATCGCTAACCGCACAAAGTTGCTCGAAAATGATATCAAGGTGATGCGCTCCGAGCTGCAGCGTCTTTCGCACGAAAAAGCCGTCATGCTCGAACGTATCAAGGATAACCAGGAAAAGATCAGCAACAACAAGCAATTGCCGTACCTCGTGGGCAACGTCGTCGAACTATTGGACATTGACGCCGATAAGGAGGCGCTGGAGCAGGGCGCCAACGTGGACTTGGACGCTATCCGCCTGGGCAAACTGGCGGTCGTCAAGACCTCTTCGCGCCAGACGATTTTCTTGCCGATGGTCGGGCTTGTGGACCCGGAAAAGCTCAAGCCCAACGACTTGATCGGCGTCAACAAGGACTCATACCTCGTGTTGGACACTTTGCCGAGCGAGTACGATTCGCGCGTGAAGGCCATGGAAGTCGATGAGAAACCCACCGAAGACTACTCCGATATCGGCGGTCTCGATAAGCAAATCGAGGAGCTTATCGAGGCGGTAGTACTCCCCATGAAACAGCGCGACAAGTTTGTCACGCTCGGCATAAAGCCGCCCAAGGGGGCGCTCATGTACGGACCGCCGGGGACCGGGAAAACCTTGCTCGCGCGTGCCTGTGCGGCACAGCTGGGCGCCACGTTCCTCAAGATCGCGGCCCCGCAGCTCGTACAGATGTTTATCGGCGACGGAGCCAAGCTTGTGAGAGACGCGTTCGAGCTTGCTAAGGAGAAGGCGCCCACCATCATATTCATTGACGAATTGGACGCGATCGGGACAAAACGATTCGACTCCAACAAGAGCGGCGACCGCGAAGTGCAGCGGACCATGTTGGAGCTCTTGAATCAGTTGGACGGCTTTGGTAGTGACGACCGCGTCAAGGTGCTCGCGGCAACAAACAGAGTAGACAACTTGGACCCAGCGTTGTTGCGGCTGGGCCGTCTAGACCGCAAGATCGAGTTCCCGTTGCCGCTGGAGGAGGCACGTGCACTGGTGCTCAAGATCCACGCGCGCAAGCTCAACTGCGACAGCGAGCTGGTGAACTGGAAGGAGCTTGCGCGGCTGACGGACGAGTTCAACGGCGCCCAGCTCAAGGCGGTGACGGTAGAAGCCGGCATGATCGCGTTGCGAAACGGGAAACTGATTATCAAGCACGAGGACTTTGTGGACGCGATTCTGGAAGTGCAGGCGCGCAAACAAAAGAGCGTGAACTTTTACGCTTGATTGGGATTGTTCTTTCCAGCGGCGGTAAAGGCTGGATGCTACAGTGTATCATGTGTCTATGACTCGCGTAGGTCATTACTTGTATAGCTATCGATGATCTGAGTACGACTATGGGAAGCTGTATAGTGAGTGGTGCTGTAATGCAAGTAGGTGTTGGATTAAAGCTGCAAAAGTGGGTTCTAATTGTCGTGGGGATATGCTCATCAGGGTAATTTTATATACACAGGGGGTGCGGTACCGGTAGAAGACATAAAATACCACATTAACAGAGAGTATACCACATTAACAGAGAGTATACCACATTAACAGAGAGTATGCCACATTAACAGAGAGTATACCTAGCACAATCCCCAGCATTACCACATTAATAGAGAAATCTGTTCAGCACAGAGATATCTGAATGGACACAGCGACGTTTGCTAGTCACAGTCACGTTTCCAATCAAGTGATACGTCACGCTCGCACTCACAGAGACGGCGTCGTCTGGTGCTTTGCCAACTCCTCACGCAAGCGCTGGGCGAAATCGTCCTGGTTATCGTCGTCTTCCCAGTCTTCTTCCCAGAGGTTGCTGGGGTTGATGTGCGGGTTCGGCTCGTTCAGCCACTTGGCATCTTCGGGAAACTCTTCAAACTCGTCGTCCTCTTCCAACGTCTTGATGATCTTCTGTTCCTCTTCGGCTGTCGTCATTGTCAGTGAGTCCTCTACAGATTTCTCTGTTCAAACTCCAGCGAGAACTGGGTTTACTATATGCACTACACTATATTACGTAATCAGAAGCCCCATTTTGCGCTTTTCCATCGGAGGGTGATCTCTTCGGATACACACACACCGCTGACCCAATTGAACACCACACACACACTACTACCATGAAGGATGTGGTGGTGGACATTGCCCCGAAATGCATAAAAGGCTTGGAGTTTGGCGCTTTGTCCGCAAAGGATATCGTGGCCCAGTCCGAAGTCGAGGTCATGACCCGCGACTTGTACGACCTCGAGAAGGGCCGTGCGCCCAAGGAATTGGGCGCCCTAGATCCCCGCATGGGCACACTGTCCAAAACTGGCGAGTGCCAGACTTGTCTGGGCTCGTTGGCCTCGTGTCACGGCCATTTCGGCCACATTCGCCTACTGTTGCCCGTCTTCCACGTTGGCTTCTTCAAACACATCATCACCGTCCTCCAATGCATCTGTAAAAACTGCGGGTCCATCTTGCTTGACGAGCAAACAAGACGTAGCACGTTGGCAGACTTGAGACGGCCCAATATCGATAATTTGCGCCGCATGAAGATCTTGAAAAAGGTCTCGGATCAGTGTAAAAAGCAGCGCCGCTGCTTTAAATGTAATCACATGAACGGTGTCGTCAAGAAATCCGCTTCGGGCGCGGGCCCCGCGGCATTGAAGATTGTTCACGACACTTTCCGCTTTATTGGCAAAAAGGGCGCCCCGGAAAAGGATGAATGGGACAAGGATCTCGATGGTGTGGTGGAGCGGAACCCGGAAATCGAAAAATTCGTCAAGCGCGCCCACGAGGATTTGAACCCCTTGAAAACACTCAACTTGTTCAAGCAAATAAGCCCAAGCGACTGCGAGCTCGTGGGTATCGATACCTCGCGCGGAGGCAGGCCCGAAATGTATATCTGGCGCTACTTGCCGGTCCCTCCCGTCTGTATTCGCCCGTCGGTCATGATGGACACCCAGAGTAACGAAGATGACTTGACCGTCAAGTTGACGGAAATCGTTTGGACGTCGACCCTTATAAAGGCCGGTATCGAAAAGGGTATCTCCATCAACAACATGATGGAACAGTGGGACTACTTGCAAATGTCCGTAGCCATGTACATCAACTCGGACTCTGCGAACCCCGCGGCAATGCCCGGTGCCTCCAGCAGCAGCAAACTGGCCAAACCGATTCGCGGCTTTTGTCAGCGTCTAAAGGGTAAGCAGGGCCGTTTCAGAGGTAACTTGCTGGGGAAACGTGTAGACTTTTCCGGCAGAACAGTCATCTCCCCAGACCCAAACTTGCGCATCGAGGAAGTGGCCGTGCCTGATCGCGTCGCAAAGGTGTTGACGTACCCGGAAAAATGCACCAGATACAACCGCCTGAAACTACAAAAACTTATTATTAACGGGCCCGACGTGCACCCCGGCGCAAACTATCTCGCAAAACACGACGAGCCCGCAAAGCGCAACTTGCGTTTCGGCGATCGCAACAAGCTTGCTCGCAACATACAGGTCGGTGACGTTGTGGAACGCCACATTGAAGACGGAGACATTGTCCTCTTCAATCGCCAGCCTTCCTTGCACCGTCTCTCCATCTTGTCCCACTATGCTAAAATTAGGCCTTGGCGCACCTTCCGCTTGAACGAATGTGTGTGCACTCCCTACAACGCCGATTTCGACGGAGACGAAATGAACTTGCATGTGCCCCAAACCGAGGAGGCCCGCGCCGAAGCAATAAGCTTGATGGGCGTGAAACACAATCTCTTGACCCCAAAGTCGGGCGAGCCCATCATCGCCGCTACCCAGGACTTTATCACTGGCTCCTACTTGATCTCGCACAAGGACTCCTTCTATAACAGGTCCCAGTTTTCTCAGGTTCTTTCAATGATGTCGGATGCCAACATCCACTTTGACATTCCGCCTCCGACAATCTACAAGCCCTGCATGATGTGGACCGGCAAGCAAGTCTTCTCCTTATTAATTAAACCAAACCGGCAGTCAAACGTCGTCATCAACGTTGACGCCAAAAACAAGACATTCATCCCCCCACCGCGAGGCCAGCCCATGGAAATGTCTCCGAACGACGGATTCATGATCATTAGAGGGTCCCAGATCTTGTGCGGTCTCATGGACAAGTCCACTCTAGGAGACGGTAAGAAGCACTCTGTTTTCTACACCATTTTGCGTGACTACGGCCCGGACGAGGCCGCGGCCGCCATGAACAGAATGGCGAAATTGTGCGCTCGCTACTTGGGTAACCGCGGCTTCTCCATCGGAATCAACGATGTCACTCCGGGCGAAGAATTAAAGAGCACAAAGGAACTCATGTGCGAACAAGCGTACCTCAAGTGCGACGAATTGATCAGCTTGTACAATGATGGAAAGTTGGAGACCCAGCCCGGTTGCAACGAGGAACAGACGTTGGAGGCCAAGATCGGTGGTCTCTTATCAAAGGTCCGTGAAGAGGTCGGTGAGGTCTGTATCAAGGAGCTCGACTCCCTCAATGCCCCGTTAATCATGGCTACCTGTGGGTCCAAGGGTTCCACATTGAACGTGTCGCAGATGGTGGCGGTCGTAGGTCAGCAAATTATCTCGGGTAACCGTGTTCCCGATGGCTTCCAAGACCGTTCACTTCCGCATTTCGGGAAAATGTCAAAGACGCCACAGTCCAAGGGGTTTGTGCGTAACTCCTTCTACTCAGGCTTGACGCCACCGGAATTCTTGTTCCACGCCATTTCGGGACGAGAGGGATTGGTCGATACCGCTGTAAAGACCGCAGAAACAGGTTATATGTCGCGTCGTTTGATGAAGTCGCTCGAAGATTTGTCCTCTCAGTACGATAACTCGGTGCGCAATTCCCTGAACGGGATTGTGCAGTTCACGTATGGTGGTGATGGCTTGGACCCGTACGATATGGAGGGCGACGCCGTTCCGGTCAATTTCAAACGCCAATGGGATCACGCTTACAATATCACGTTTGACATCAGCAGCAAGGGCTTGTTCCCCTTTGAGATTATCAAGTTGGCGCATCTGATTATTGACCCTTTGCAGCGCAAATTTCTGCGCTACGACAACTTGGGGAAGCTTTTGGGCGACGACGATCAGGACAGAATAGAGTGTATCGATGAGCACGATGCCGAGCGGAACTTTTTGCAATCGCTCGTGGACTTTACATGCAAAAAGGCAGAGTTTTTGGCAAAGATCCGTGACCGCAAGGGCCTCCCGCCAAGGCTCTCTGAGCCAACAGAAAACGATGATCCCATGGACTATTATATCGCACACGACGAAGAGGCCGCGCGCACGGCGGTAGACCAGATATTCAAAGTGCTGGCGAGTCTGGTGGAGAAGTTCTTGGAGCAGTGTCTTTCAAAGTATTCCCGTGCCAAGGTCGAACCAGGCACTGCGGTGGGCGCGATCGGGGCCCAGTCGATCGGTGAGCCAGGTACGCAAATGACCTTGAAGACTTTCCATTTCGCTGGTGTTGCTTCCATGAACGTCACATTGGGTGTTCCGCGTATCAAGGAAATCATCAATGCATCCAAAGCAATTTCAACACCAATCATCAACTCAGTGTTGGTCAATGACGATGATGAGATTGCTGCTCGAGTAGTTAAGGGAAGAATCGAAAAAACCAAGCTCGAAGACATTGCATTCTTTATCGAAGACGTGTACAAGAACAACCTTGCATACTTGCTGATCAAAGTGGATACGGAAACGATCGAAAAGCTTCAACTAGAGCTCTCCCTCGAGCAAATTGCCAGTGCTATTGTGACAGCACCTAAACTCAAGATCTTGGCTAGCGATGTCTCGACCAGCGGCAGTAATCGCATCAACGTCTTGGTGACCCTTCGCGAAACGAAATCTGAAGCGTTGAAGAGCGAAAGCGGCTCCGAAAATGCCCTCTTCTTCAGAATGCAGCAGCTCAAGCGTGCTTTGCCTCTCATAGTGGTGAAGGGGTTGCCCAACATCTTCCGAGCCGTCATCAACATTCGAAGTGATAGCAAGAAGGAGTTGCTTGTAGAAGGCTACGGCCTCAAAGATGTCATGTGCACTGATGGAGTGATTGGAACAAAAACCACCACCAACCATGTTCTCGAGGTGTTTGAGGTGTTGGGCATCGAGGCCGCGCGATCATCCATTATCAAGGAAATCGACTATACCATGAGTAATCATGGTATGAGTGTCGACCCGAGACACATTCAGCTTCTAGGCGACGTCATGACGTACAAGGGCGAAGTTCTCGGTATTACGCGATTTGGTTTGAGTAAGATGAGAGACTCCGTGTTGCAATTAGCTTCTTTTGAAAAGACAACGGATCACTTGTTTGATGCCGCGTTCTTCATGAAGAATGACAAAATTGAAGGTGTGTCAGAGTGCATTATTCTAGGACAGACGATGGGTATTGGGACCGGTGCATTCAAATTGGTAAAGTCCAGTGACTATGCCAAGAGCGCGTTGGAACCCAAGCCCACGCTATTTGAAGCAATCTGTGCATAGTTGTTTATTTACGTTTTAACATTGCATTTCATTTTCGATCATGCGTATGGGCTATTTCAACTTCCGGGCGAAAATGATTCTCGTCAGAATTCACCCCGGCGGCAGGTTCTGCATATTGACCCGTTCGGGATCTGTAACTCAAACTCCGGATTACTGTTATTGAAAAGAACTCTGAATATTACGGTGTGCGGAGATTGTCTTGCACGTTGTAGGTTAATCGTCGAGTGTGACTTTCGGCGTCTGTACTAGCAACCACATCGTTAGGAGACAAGGTATCGCAGCACGACACTACCGCAGACCATCATGGCAGAAGAGAATATTCAATGTATCAGAGACATTGTTCCCTGTATGATGAACCGAGATGGAATATATTCGCACATTCACATGGGTGATCCCAATAGAGTGTTGTATATCGAACGCTGGCGCGACGAGCCCTTACCCTATGACCCTATCGATACCGAGGCTCTTCGCAACGCGACATCCGCCTTGTTCTCGTCAAGGCTTTTCGAAGACGAAGAGGATGAGATCGGCTTGCCCATGAATGCGGCCACAATAGGATTTAGAGCCCCGAAAAGCAGACGCACACTCTGTGAACCGCCTTGGATGGACACGGATGTTTTCGATAGGTTTCGAGACGAGGATCTGGCGCTACACCGACTTCGCGACCATACCCTCCTCGGTTCTCTAAAAAGTAATGCGGAGGGCTTGGAAGGCGAAGAATCTGGCCAAGCAACGATTGCTCTGTTTTTAGCTCATGGGATGTCTATTGGCGCAATGTCTCGCGACGACACCACCCCGAACGAGTCCATATCTCGTCTTCATGGCGACTTATCTATCAATTCTGAGCTAAATAATACGTTTGCCCAGCTGCGGGTCAGCTCCTCAGTTCACACAGCTTTGCCTCAAGTCCCGGGCTCGAATACAATCCCCCACCCCGCTCAAACCCCGCGACCGGCTCGGAGGGCTTCGTCCGAAAGGGTATTTGAAACGCCCATAGCTCGTATAATTAGGTAAAACGTGTGATTTCGAAATTAAACATGTAACGTTACTTAGATCATTAGTTCGAGCTTCTCCCGCTCAATTTTCAGCCTGATGTTCTCGAGCTCATTGTGACACACCTTCGATTCCCGAAGTCTCGCTTGTAGGCGTACAGAGGCAAGCACAAACTTGGCGACGCCTTTGAATGTCAATCGTCTTTTGTCGCGTGGTATACTGTCCGTGGAGATTGGCATTTTGGCGGATCCCAAAAGTATCATCTCCTTGCGCTTTCGTCTGGCTTCTTCAAGCAATTCGTTCGTGACAGTGACCAACAGACGCAGGTCATTCAAATCTTGACTGTTCCGGGCGCATACAATCCTAAAGTAACTGAGCTGAAGCTTCAAAAGCTTGATTTTCGAGGATACCACTGGCGAAAGGTTTTGAGCATCAATGTTCACACGATTGAGTTGCGCCGTCAAGGTTGAAATTTGGTCAGTCTTTTCGCCCAATTTTCTCCGCAAACGCTTGATGTATTCGTCCCGAGTGTCTCTTTGATATGAAAGATCCCGCACTTTGTTTTCAAGTCGCTGCTTGTCGTCCCTCAATTCCTGAGCCCCCTTATACTGGGTAGTATCTGCTTCTGTTTGGGCAATCACAACTTGTGTCTGCAAATCCGCAACTTTGCGCTCCAATTCGCGAACAGTGTCTCGGGAAGTCTTATACTGCGACTCGAGCTCCTTGTTCTTTTCCATGCTTTCCTTCAAATCCATCTCGAGTAGAATCGTCATGGCGTCGTCACTCTTGGCGACTCTATTCGAGGAAGCTTGCATCAGACTAAGACGGCCCTTGTACAACTCAATGTCTTGGCGAGCACTTGCCAAATCTTGTTCTAGATCCTGAATTCTTCTCTCGTCATTGGCCTTCGATGCGTTAAAGTCAGAGATCTTACGCTGCAACTCTGCCGGTGCCGTACCTTCAGTCTCAAGCCGTCTTAAGTCTTGGCTCTTGCGGTCAAGCTCTCGTCGCAACTGATCCGCCTCTCTCTCAAACTTTTGGGACCGCAATTCGGCCTCGTCTAGCGCGTGACGAAGATCTGAAATCTCTGCGTTAAGTTCCGCGCGCATCTTGTCCTTGTCCAATAAAGCTTCCAGCATCTCCTTTACACGCTTGGAAAGGTCATCGTTGTCACGCTGCAAGTAGTGGTGCATGTTTGCATCTTGATCAAGCAACTCGACCCGAGACTTGAGTTCCCGAACGTTTTTGCGGAGGTATTGATTGGCGTAGAGTAACTCATTGATGTCGGCCTCAAGGTCAGCTGGATTGTCAACGTTCGTCAAGCCTTGTAGTTTTGCAAGCAAATCGTGAGCAGCCAGTAAATGATGACGCAAATTGCGGTTCTCCTCTTCGAATTCGCGCCTCATCTCGAATAGGCGATCGTTTGGACCTTCATGCAGTTCAGATATGCTTTCAAGCAAGCCATTGGCAGTTCTCAATTGTTTCTCAAGTCTTTCGCATTCGTCTTTTGTTTGCCTTAGAGCACGCAGTGCGTCACCTAGAGCAAATTCGAGCTTTCTCTGCTCCTCTTCAGCCACGTCTTGTTTGGATCGGGAACCCTGTAATTCAACCTGAAGCGCACGAAGTTGCTGCGTGAGTTCCTGCTCCCTAAGACTGTGGCTTTGCTCCTGCATGTTCAAGGAAGCGGCACGACTTTTCTCGATTGCAATGTCTTGCATAAGAAGATCCCTCTCGCCTTGCATCCTGCTGATTTGCGACTCGAGGCTCAGCACTTGCGCCGTCAAGGTAGCATTTTGATTGCGAAGCCGCCACGCCTCGTCACTTTCTAAGGACGAACCGCTTTTCTCCTGATGCTCCAACTTCTTTTCCAAATCGTCAATTTTTCTGGAGAACTGGCGGCGCTGATACTCTGCGTCCACTTTCAGCTCTTCCAACTTCTTCTTCGTGCTTTGGAGCTCAGATGACATGGATGCCAACTTCGAACTGAACTCTCGCGCCTTTAGCTCAAGCTTATCGTTCTTGTTCCTCAACATACTCCACTCGCTGGCGCTGTTGCTCGAAGTATTGGCGTCACGAGATTGCAAAGCTTTGCAATGGTCCCTTGCTTCGCATAGCTCGGCTCTCATGGTTTTCAACTCGCCTTCACAGGCGTCCCACTTCCGCTGAAGCAGTCGCGCCTTTTCTTGCGCCTTTTCACATTGTGCCTGGACTTCAGATTGCGATTTTTTTGCTGTCTCCAATTGAGCTTGTAATTGCAGCACTTGCCTTGTGGTTAACTGATTTTCGTAAGGCGCCGGGACAATATTTCGGTCCAAAGTCCCCGCTTGTTCAACGGAAAGGCGGTTCATTTGGGCACGCAATTCCTGCACCTCATCAGACTTTCGCCGTATTTCCATACGTGCATTTTGTAATTGGTTCGTGATGGTAGCAAATGCTTCTTCGTCATGGCGATTGACACCAACTCGGTCACTACGCAGATGACCAGTAGTTCTCTTCAGATCAGCCGCGACTTCCTCAGACCGAGCCAACCGAATTCGTAATCGGCTCACCTCTTCTTCGAGCTTTTCCGCATTTGAAACAGCATCTTGATACTGGCGCTGAGAATTTTGTACCGCCGCCTGCAATCTGTCCCGCGAAAGTCTCAATTCACCGATTTGGATGCGAAGTTCCTGCTCCGTCCTTGTTGCAGTGGAAGTAGCTGACTCCTTAGGATCACTGTTGACACGTTCGATACTTTCCAATTGTGATGTCAAGCTTTCAATTTTACGACGCAGCTCGGTTAAATCCGCTTCGTATCCCTTAATTAACTCATTTAGGCGCAGAACTTCCTCGATTGCTGCATCAGAGATAGTTCCTCCTCCTCGGAAACTAGATGTCGTATGTCTCCCCACTTGACTCGGAGCATCCGTTAACTGAGCCCTCAATTCACTTAATCGGCGCTGTAATCGCTCTATCTCGCGCGTGTCTTGCATAGAGGTTGTCAGCGATCTCTGCGATCGAGCTTCTGCCAACTGGGAAGTCACATCCAGTAGTTGACGCTGCAAGCGATCCAACTCTCGTCTCTCCAGCGTCGGACTTGGACGAGATGACTGCAAGCGAGATTCTACCAACTGAACAGTGACGTCCCGTAATTGGCGGCGTAAACGCTCCACCTCGTGCGCGTCTTGCGACGGATGGGACAGGGTTCTCTCGGAGCGAGCTTCCGCCAACTGTGCAGTTACCTCACTCAACTGGCGTCGCAAGCGTTCCACTTCGTGCGAGTTTGGCGTCGGATCAATACGAACCCTCTGTGAGCGAGCGTCCGCCAACTGAGCAGTCACTTCGCTCAACTGACGTCGTAAACGTTCCAACTCGCGCGTGTCTTGTGTAGGACTTGCCATCCGTCTTTGCGATCGAGCTTCTTCCAACTGGGCGGTAACATCTTGTAATTGCCGCTGTAAGCGCTCTACTTCGCGTCTGTCTTGCGTCGGACTTTGTCGAGCCAATTGCGACTGTGCGTCTGCCAACTTGGCGGTCACATCCCTCAATTGATTTTGGACACGTTCCAACTCGCGTGCGTCCTCTGTGTGACTAACCAGGGCCCTCTGTGATCGAGCATCTGCCAACTGGGCCGACACGTCGGCCAAATGGCCCGTAATATCTTTTAATTGCATTTGCAGTTTTTGCAAGTCACGCGCGTCCTGCGAAGGATTGATACGAGCTCTCTCCGATCTAGCTTCTGCTAGTTGAGTCGACATAGCCGCAAGCTGGGCCGTAAGATCCTTCAACTGCGACTGCGCACGTTCCAACTCGCGCGTGTCTTGCGTGGGACTTGCCAACAGTCTTTGCGATCGAGCTTCTGCTAACTGGGCAGTGACGTCTTGTAATTGCCGTTGCAAGCGCTCTACTTCGCGTCTGTCTTGCGTCGGACTTTGCCGAGCCAATTGCGACTGTGCGTCTGCCAACTTGGCGGTCACATCTCTCAACTGATGTTGGACACGTTCCAACTCGCGTGCGTCCTGTGTGGGGCTAACCAGGGCCCTCTGTGATCGAGCATCTGCCAACTGGGCCGACACATCGGCCAAATGGCCCGTTATGTCCTTTAGTTGCATTTGCAGCTTTTGCAAATCACGCGCGTCCTGCGAAGTATTGGTACGAGCCCTCTCCGATCTAGCTTCCGCTAATTGGGCTGACATATCCGCAAGCTGGGCCGTGAGATCCTTCAACTGTGACTGTAAACGTTCCAACTCGCGCGTGTCTCGCATGGGATTTGCCAGCAGTCTCTGCAATCTAGCTTCTGCCAACTGAACATTGACATCTTGTAACTGGCGCTGCAAACGTTCCAACTCGCGTGCGTCTGACGAAGGGTCAACACGAACCCTCTGTGAGCGAGCTTCCGCCAACTGAGCATTAACATCTTGTAATTGGCGTCGTAAACGTTCCAACTCGCGCGTGTCTTGTGTAGAACTTGCCAGAAGTCTCTGCGATCTAGCTTCCGCCAACTGAGCAGTGACATCCTGTAATTGGCGTCGCAAATTTACCAACTCGCGCGTGCCTTGTGCAGAACTTGCCAGCATTCTGTGCAGTCGGGCCTCTGCTAATTCAGCATTGGTATCTTGTAACTGGCGCTGCAAACGCTCCAACTCGCGTGCGTCTGACGAAGGGTCAACACGAGCCCTCTGTGAGCGAGCTTCCGCCAACTGAGCAGTCACTTCGCTCAATTGGCGTCGTAAAAGTTCCAACTCGCGCCTGTCTTCTGTAGGACTTGCTAACAGTCTCTGCGATCTAGTGTCTGCTGACTGAGCAGTGACGTCACGCAATTGCCACTGTAAGCGCTCTACTTCGCGTCTGTCTTGTGTCGGACTTTGTCGGGCCAATTGCGACTGCGCGTCTGCCAACTCAGCATTGACATCTTGTAACTGGCGCTGCAAACGTTCCAACTCGCGCGCGTCTGACGAAGGGTCAACACGAACCCTCTGTGAGCGAGCTTCCACCAACTGAGCAGTGACATCTTGTAATTGGCGTCGTAAACGTTCCGACTCGCGCGTGTCTTGCATAGGTCTTGCCAGCATTCTCTGCAGTCGGGCCTCTGCCAACTCAGCATTGACATCTTGCAACTGGCGCTGCAAACGCTCCAACTCGCGCGCGTCTGACGAAGGGTCAATACGAACCCTCTGTGAGCGAGCTTCCGCCAACTGAGCAGTGACATCTTGTAATTGGCGTCGTAAACGTTCCGAATCGCGCGTATCTTGTATAGGGCTTGTCAGCAGTCTCTGCGATCTAGCATCTGCTGACTGGGCAGTGACGTCTTGTAATTGCCGTTGCAAGCGCTCTACTTCGCGTCTGTCTTGCGTCGGACTTTGCCGAGCCAATTGCGACTGTGCGTCTGCCAACTTGGCGGTCACATCTCTCAACTGATGTTGGACACGTTCCAACTCGCGTGCGTCCTGTGTGGGGCTAACCAGGGCCCTCTGTGATCGAGCATCTGCCAACTGGGCCGACACGTCGGCCAAGTGGCCCGTTATGTCCTTTAGTTGCATTTGCAGCCTTTCCAAGTCACGCGCGTCCTGCGAAGGATTGATACGAGCTCTCTCCGATCTAGCTTCTGCTAGTTGGGCCGACATATCCGCAAGCTGGGCCGTAAGATCCTTCAACTGTGACTGTGAGCGTTCAACGTCGCGTGCATCGTGCAGAGGGATCGCCAGCGACCTCTGTGAACGACTATTGGGCATGTGTGCGGTACCATCTGGTAACATGCGATCCATTCCGCGTGGGTCTTGCATCGGATTAGACATTGTTCTTTCAGAGCGAGCTTCCGCCAACTTTTCTGTGACATCTGCCAACTTCGCCGTGATATCCTTGTACTGGTGCTGAAGACGAGCCAACTCGCGTGCGTCTTGCGTTGGATTAGACAGAGATTTCTGTGAACGAGCATCTGCCAACTGGGCCGACACCTCTGCCAAGTGGCCCGCGACATCTTTCAACTGATGCTGCAGATGTTCCAAGTCGCGGGCATCTTGCGTTGGGTTTTGTAGTGTACTCAGGGAGCGAGCATCTGCCAACTGAGCTGATACATCAGCAAACTGGGCCGCAAGATCTTTTAATTGATGCTGTAAGCGTTCTACTTGACGTGTATCCTGCAGCATGCCTTCGGGCCTATGCGACCTGGCGTCTGCTAACTGAGCCGTAACGTCGTGCAACTGCTGTTTTAGCCTTTCCATTTCCGATGAGTCTGGCGTTGCGTCTGTTTGAAAAGTCCGTGATCGTGCTTCGTGCAACTGCTGTCTTAGCCTTTCCATTTCCGATGAGTCTGGCGTCGGGTCTGGTTGCGAAAGCCGCGATCTTGCTTCGTGCAACTGGGTCGTGACATCCTGCAACTGGGCCTTGACATCTTGCAACTGGCTCTGTAGGCTTTGGACTTGTTGTGTGTTCTGCGCTGGACTAGATCTAGCCAGGTTCGATTGAAGTTCAGCCAACTGAGCCGTCAAATCCTTCAACTGATGTTGTGTGCGCTCCAACTCACGCGCGCTTGGGGTGGGGTTGATCAAGGCACTTTGGGATCGAGCCTCGGCCAACTGCGCTGCTACCTCTGCCAAGTGGCCTGTTACGTTTTTGAGCTGATTACGCAGGCGTTCCAATTCGCGGGCGTCTGGCGTTGGGTTTGACGGACTCGACCGAGCATCAGCTAGTTGGGCCGAGACATCTGCGAGCTGGGCCGTAAGATCCTTCAATTGGGATTGTAGGCGTTCTACCTGATGGGCATTCTCTTTGAGCTTTGCTTGCGACTCTGCCAACTGAGCGGCAAGACTTTGCACGCGTCCTGCCTCACTCTGTAGGGCAGCAAGCAGTGCTTTTTGAGACCCTAGTTGTTGCTTGAGTTTAGAATTCTCCTCTATAAGAGTGCGCACGTCAGTAGGGGTCCTGCTCCATTGTTGTTTCATATTAGCGACGTCGACTCTGAGGCGATTATTCTCCCTCTCCAACTTTTGGTGGCTTTCTATTAGCTGGCCCACGCCCATGGAGTTGAGGCCGCTCGTGTCGCTCCGCAAGAAGCCGTTTGTGGCGCCATTAGGGGCGGCTACCGATGGCTTTTCGGGCAGGGAGTATACGAAATCGTTGTTATCGCTAAATTGTGCGGTGAGATCATCGTCCAAGGACACATTAGGCAGACTGGCAAAGTGGGACGGCGATGCCTTGTCTCTGGCGTTGAGGTGGGGCAGGGGGTCATTCAACCTCCCCAAGGGTGAGTAGATGGATAGTCGGTTAGCCGACGGAGTGGGTTCTCCTAGAAGACGGAACTCGCGGTTTTGCAGGTCTTTCTGCCGCGATGGCGTTTGATTAAGCCTCTGGTCCAAGGC
>JAKTSS010000179.1:0-24240 GCA_030580355.1 Debaryomycetaceae sp. yHKB357 | reverse complement strand
CAATCAAGGTCTGTAGACCCAAAAAGTGAGCGTACGCAGCGATTCTAATCGTTGAGGAAACATGACACGAGTACCTCCCTCTTTGGTCCAATAGTCGCAGATTGGGAGGCGGATACCACTCGGCAGGCGACCTTCTTGTGTTTGATAAGCACAAAAGCTGTGGATCGACAAGCTGGCTCCTCTCGGGGCCTTCTGTTGATGTCATATTGCTCTCAACTCCAAAACTCACACACTCTCCACACCAACTCACTCGATGTGCGAAGTAGAAGTAATTTTCGCACTAAAAGATTATTGCACCCGCGTAGCTTCAACCACTCGGAATTGGGAAGAAACCCGATGCACTCTTCAAAAGGTTTCTGCAAGCAGAAGTTTGCGCCTAAAAATTCCAACTATTGAACAGCATTGGTTTTTTGAGGTACAGGCGCAGTCGTCGAGTTCACTTCTTGACGTAAAACAGCCGCTTTGTACTGTGTTCGGTGCGACCAAAGCTGTCGGACGAGACTATGATCGCAACATAAAAGCAAAAGTCATGTATCTGTAAGGATAGTGAGCTCAAGGGATATTTTGACAAAGAGTAGTTGCGTTGCGATTGAGAACTTCAAGATATTTTGGGCCTGAACAGATGAGTGAGGCGATCATACGCTCGGTAACCTTGATTTTAAGATGCAATTGCAGCGAAGATATCGACCAAGGAAGTGCATCTCGAAACAACTATTCTGTAGACTTTGATGGCACTTCCGAGAGTGCCCGTGGAGAATTTCTGGTGAATATCACTTTTTCGGAGATTTCCAGCGAAGCAATCACGAATTGTGTTTGAAATTCTTGACCATAATTTGATGGGTTTGCCGATTGTTTGTGAGCTTGGGCAGTATGTGCGGGTTGTCTAAAGAGTGTCTGCACGCTGCAAGAGCGTTTCCGACTAGTTCTAGAACTTCTGAGTCGCTTATTGAGAAGAAGCTACGGAATCGCCTTGCAATCCCTATCACTCTCACTCTGTAGAACCCGCAGAATGCCTGAACTAAAAGCACAAAGATTATGTACATCAACACGAGATTTTTGGTCACGATGCGGATGCAGAGCTTTGTCGCGTCGAGCAATGCAATACTTAGTAGACATTCAAGTCCCCCAGCGTACAGCTTCACGCTCTTCCAAATAAGATCCGATCGTGTCAATCACGCGGCGATCTTTATAACAGTCAACGCGCCGTATACTGGATGGTGATTTGCAAACTTTGAATACCCCGTGTCGCGAGAGGGCTGGGAGGGAAGCAACTCTATCACAGTGAGCTAGTTCCCCAGCTTCACTCTGCACTTGATCGGCATACCGATATATTGGCATCCATCGAAAAGTGGCTCATTGAGAGATGTTTTGTTTCATCGCAACTAGAGTCAAGCTTCCAATTTGTAAACAATCTGATCTTTAGGACAGCGTATAGGTGACATTGACACTATATGTCTCGAAGATTTCGCACAGATTTCTTCACAAAATTCGTGTGTAAACCCCTCGGATAGTCACATATACTGCCGAGTCGAGCTCGTTCACAGTCCGAAGTGTTACGACTATTCTTTGGCGGCTCATTTTAAGGGTGTTGATTCTGCTTGTCACCCTTTCGTGGCCGTCCACTTGCTTTGATCTATGATGTTTTCTTGCATGGCTGTCAATCAGACATAAGTGTGATGCTGAACATGATAAGAGACGTTTTGAAGGAAGCACTTTTCAATGCATCAAATACGCGTGACTTCTCCACAAGACCTTTGTTGCAAAGCTTCATAGAGCTTTTTCCTCAACTACCACCCAAACCTGAGCTGGTTCGCGGTGAACAGGGGCGGTGTCCACACTAAACGGGCCATATCAAGCTCGTGCTTCGATCCGTCCTTGATCTTTCTCACGAGTTTATCGTACAAGGCGAGTATCAGGTCTGTGACGACGATAATGTGCTGGCCCTTATAGTAGCGCAAGATCTGTAGCATTGACAAGGTGTGCAAGATATCGGTGGTGGTCATGGAGGTGATGGTCGAGATTTCCTCGATAGTGATTTCGCTAGGCCCGGCATGGCTTGTGGGTTCGTCGGCGTCTATGGCTGCTCGAGGATTGTTCTTGCGGCAGAGGTGGGGCAGGTTGCGCTCGACCAAGAGTTTGACGAGGGTGTCGATCCAGTAGGCGCGGTACGTCAAGAGGCCCAAGTCCGAGAGCGGTTTCTCCGGGGAGCCGACCTTGTGTTCGAGGAGCGAGAGCATGTACAGGAACTGGATCAAGAGCTTGCCGTAGCCGCGCTTCTGGTAGCAGGGTAGTGTGAGGATGCATGCGACGTTGTAGCCGTCGGCGCTTTCCTTCTCCTTGGAGAAGTAGCCAACCACGTGGTGGCCCTTTTGCAGCTTGCATGTCATGACGTAGAACAAGAATGGATCGACGTCATAGTATAAAGTCTTGTGGTCGAGGAAGAGCTTGGAGAGGAGACAGAGGTTGCGGCACCAGGTACGTTGACGACGGCCGTCAATCTCCCAGAAACTGACCTTGCTATCGCGATATATTTCGTTACCTGGTGGGTGCATCATAGAACATTTTGAGCGGTACCGCTCAAACTGCTTCTTCAGGCCAAAATAGCAGAGGGTAAAGTCGCAAATGTAGATTTCGTCGTCCTCGGTAAGCTCAATGGGGTAGGGCGAAAAGTACCATGGCTCGATGATATGGTCACCCAAGATGACTGTGCTCAAGTTGCGAACACGAGCGACCTCCAGGTGATTTTGGGTCATGGACCCGCTGGTGCGGAGCTTTTTAATTTCGTCTTCGCGAGAGATTTCGTCTCCAGGGCGCTTAATACCTTGAACATTGAGATCGTCCAAGTCCAATTCGCCATCGTTCAAGGGTGTTGGTGGTCGATCAGTCAATTTCTTCTGCGAAGATTGGGAGGATTGCAGATTGGCGGAGGTTTGCAGCTTTGTAGAGTCCTTCAGCTTTGAATTCTTCAGTTTTGTAGACTTTTTCTTTGAATCATCTTTGGAGTCGTGGGTGTTTGGCAAGACCATAGGCTTGGTGAAGTCGATTTTTTCGGCAGAAATCCACTCGTCTAGCCGCTTGTTGTAGTCCTGGTAGTGAACATAGTATACTTTTGAGCCCTTTTTGAGATGCATCTGCAAGATTTCCGCGAGACGGAAAGCGTCGTCTTTGTAGACATGGACTTTGGAACCTATGACGATATGCAGCTCCGAGAAGAGGTCTTGGGTCGGTTGAGGTGTAGAGTCCAGGGTCATTGCAACGGCGAGTTTGTTACCTTGGTGACCTCTGGTTTAAGTGAATGATAATGTTGGGGTAGGGTAGCGCACAGAGTGTGGTTTATTGGAATATTCCAATAATGTAACACACGGTAATAATGAAGAATAAGATTATGTAACATATTCCCAATTCGTTTCGCTTCGGCCGAAAAAATAAAAAGCATTCTAACCTGCATATAGACTACTGTAGCACATGGTACACCGCACGCACACACATACGCACGGTTCAATGACGAGGAATCTTTGAGTCACTCAGCAACAACTGCCGTCAATTCCACACCAATACCTCTGACCAGGATAATGACCCCGGATCCCGGCTTCTCTGCTTTCTCTCCGGCTCCGGTTGCTTCTCGGCCGCTGGAAATCGGCCTGCTGGAAGACCCAACTCACGATGACGACTCCTCTCGCATCTCCGCCTACGCCCGTCTCGACTTTGACCACTACACCTTCTTTGTCCAGACCCTTCAGGTGATCCTTGGCCGCAAATCGGTCCACGACCCCGCTTCCGCCTCCCGCCACGCCGTCGACGTCCATCTCTCCCTGTTGAAGGCCATCTCCCGCCGCCATGCTAAAATATTTTACAACTTTGGCACCCAGAGGTTCGAGCTACTGATCCTTGGCCGCAATGGTGCCTTTGTCAACAAGGCGTTTATGGAAAAGGGGATCACCGTGCCCCTTGCTGACTCCGCTCGCATCCAGATTGGCAATATTTCCTTCAAGTTTGTTTTGCCAAAGGCTGACCCGCAAAGAGGTAATAAACCTCTGCTAGTTAGACCTTTCAACCCCATGGACGCTGTCAATTTGCGTGCTGACTTGTACTGTTCAAAGAACCCCCTCACCTCGAAGCGTCCCCGCTCCGCTTCTCGCAGCAGCAATCCCCGTCCTGGCCTTGATAATCCGGCTCTGGACCTGGTTCTGGAACTGATGCAAAAGTTTAAACGCGCTCTAGGCTCTCGTCGCAAGTCTCTTGCTACCGCTGCCAACGAGGAAATCACTAGTATACTACACGATCTAGGCGTAGACTCTATCGACGCCATTGCTAATTCGTCGCTCCTAGATTCGCAGATCCAGCTGATCCTCCATGACGACGAACAGGACGCTTTCGCCATTGACGAGGGTGATGAGGATGATACCGACTCGCTACACGTGGAAACAGCTGTTGCCCGCCTAGACCGCGAGATCGCAGCTATCACCAGCCTGACAGAAATCACCAACAATCCCTCGCTACGTCATCGTCTAGACGCCCTAATGCAACAACGAACCGACTTGGTGAACGCAATTGGTCGCGGAACCGTCCCGCCAGGCCCGGTCTCTAACGATGCTGGGAAAACAAACTTACCAGGTCCGGCCTACAGACCAAGTGGGCTCATGGGCAAACCCGCATCGATCCAGCCGCATATGGGCCGACAGTATCTCGACAATAGATCTTCTTTTACAGCTCCTCCTCCTCCTCTTCCCGCCCCGAAATTGACCGTCCCCATCCTTCAAATGCTCCCGGAACCGCAGGCACTACGGCGCCGCCCGCCGCCTCGCGCAATTACAGTGTCCACAAGCCCGCTGCTCGAATCGTTTCGCGTGCCTAAAGCCAGTGACCAGCCGCAGGGTCTGCTTCGTGCCCTGGCTCGCACCCCGAAACGCGTCTACTCTGTGGAAGAGATCCCGGATCCTTACCGCCTCAGGCCCATGGACACTACCAACCAGATTGTCGTCAGTGCTTTCAAGGCAAAACCATTGGACCGAGGTCTTACCCTCACCGAGATCTGCGATGCCGTGCGCGCCGTATACCCTTATTTCTTTTACTGTCCGGACGGTTGGCAGTTTGGCATTGCGCGCCAGGTGCGCCTCCACAAAATGTTTAAGCGCCACGAGCAGGTTAGTGGCGAGTGGACGTATGTTGTTGACGACGCATACCTTGCCGAGCGCGAGCAGATGCGTCGCCAACAGCTGGAAAAGGCCGCAGCGCGTGCTCGCGAAGCCGCGATGCGGGCGGAGGAGTGTAAGTTGCGCCCGCTCCCCGGAATGCCGGCGCTGTCGTACTTGGGCCGCCCCCTTCCCGTCGTGCCCCGTCTCAAGGGGCCAGCCGATATGGCGTCCGACTATGTGCGGGATGGTGCACGACCAGATACCAATATGAGTGCCAGCACCATCAAGGACCAGCTCGCGGCCAACCGCGCCCAGTCGTTTGCGTCGCCTCCACTGGTACCGCTGCTGGATAGCCTGGCAGGCCCGCCCCGATCGCAGCTGGGCCCGTTTGCAGGACAAATGACGGCAAGCACCAAGGCGTCTTTGACGTACTTGCAAAAGGAACTATTTACATTGTACAAGGCTCGCCGCCTCTCGTACAATACCGCCATCACCACAGAAATTATTACGAGGGCGCTCGCAACTACCATTGCGCAGGTCAATGTCATTGGAGCGCGCGCAGGCTGCGGCGACAATGCACTCGGTTTCTTGGTAGAGCGCGTGCCCCAGCAGGTGAGCAAGATTTTGGACATTGCCTTGACAAAGTCTATCAACGAGCGCCAGGCAATGTCGGGTCAGGCCGCACCAGGGCCGACCGCCGGAAATACCCGACAACCAGGAACGAGCCAGGCTGGCAACATACTGACGGCTGGCAATAACCCACAGATAGTGCCCGGCCAGACCACAACTGCTGATAGCCAGCAATCAGTTCCTGTTAAGATGGAGACGATTCCCAAAGCACAAGGAACGAGTGATGATGTGCGAAGTCCAAGTCTGGGGACTGTAAACGCGTCGCCACAACAGGAGCAAAATGCGGCGACGAGCTCCACGCAAGCCGTGCTGTCAGCTCCCGCATCTGGTCAAGTACGAGACGCGGGGATCGCAAGTGTTAAGAACACAGACGCCAAAGCCGATGCAGCGACCGTAGGGACCCAAAAGGGAGAGATCCTGGCGCCGAGTTCTGCAACGGAGGTGTCGGTTACACCCACTGTGACCCCACCAACAGTGCCACTTGCGCCCAAACCGCTTGCATCGGTAGCGATGGTGCGACCCCAAAGTTTTAAAGGCTCGTCGCTTGGTCGGCCAGCGTTTGGACTGCAGGTGGGAAAGCCGCCCAGCTACGGCAAGGGTGGTCTCTCCCGACCGCCGACGTTCTTGTCTAATAAGCCACTGGCAAAACCTCCGTTCAAGAGAGAAGCGCCCGATCTGGCAGAAAAACAAAATACAAAGGTCCAGCGCACCTCGACTTGATTCGTGGTTCTCTTCGGATTGGCCGATTGATCACTGGCTAGAGATCTTTTTTAATTGTGACGACCGGCCTCGCGCATATCATCACAAGATGAGCGACAGATGTGTAACAGGCAGGTTCTACTCGTCACACAACCAAAGATGAGACTAAGCACAGAATGGGGCCGCTTATATTGATCCGAAAACGGACACTAGCTCAATGTCTCGCTAGCCGATGATGGAAATTGTTCCAGTATAATTTTGCTGGAAAAAGCCAGAAGTTCACGTCCCGTTTTGAGGCAACTGATTGGTGTGAATTCCACGTCAGTCATGACTTGAGGTGGGAAGCACTTACTTAATTTCAAGAGCATCCGGGTGATGCTCAACTTTGCAGGATATATGCTGGCAAGTCGAAACAGATATGTGCAGCAAAAAAAATAGGTTGATATGTGCGCGTATACAAAGATCCATCAACGTTCCTGCATCTATGCTGTTGCCACAGTTGGTGCGAAGCGCGTTGATTGGAGTCCATTGATGTTGAAAATTTTGTTTCCTCGCAAGAAAGCGAGTTCGCTGACCAGCAGAGGAGCGCCAAATTGAAATCGTTTTGTGATATCGCACCTAATTAGAAGGCAAAAACTACGCGCAATGCCCCAGAATTTGCACGCAAATCCGTGAAGAGCGCAAAATTTGTCTCAAAAAGAACAGTTTTGCAGCCGGTTTCTGTCTTGAAATTCGCCAAGCACCAGCAATCAAGATCCCGCATAATTGGCCTTTGTTCGAAATTCTAATGCATACCTTCAACGAGTTTCCGCTTTTCACGCTTGGCACGTATGTGTGCGCACAATGCGACGAGATGCCGACAATAGGGGTGGAGAAAACCTTATGAAGCCGCCGACTGATGAGCAATATAAATACAACCATTATGCCAGACTCCTCATCTCAAATCAAAAAGCATCGATAATTCTTGCCAGCGCCAGGGCTTTGGTCTTGTTGGTCCTGATATTCGCAGAGGTTGTCTTTGGCAGATTGGGATGCCGATAGTGTCGTGGCTTGGACACAATAACCTTTTCCAAGGGCTTCGCCAAAGCGGAAGCTACTACCTACCTTCAAAACAACATCAAGAAATGTGCTACCGGGAACCAGTATACAGTGGAGGATGTTATGAACAAGAATTGTGTGAAATGCGCGACTGCTTATTGTCTGATTGATGAACAAGTATGTCTAGTGTGGTGATTTCAAATCTGGGCATGGCGCTACTGCGGGAACGGATATGCGGTTAATTTTTTCAGAGGAAATTCATGTGCAGAGGGCATTTGCGCTACTAGAGACCATCTCGGTATGGATTGCGAGATCAGCGTTAATTGCGAAGACGACTGCGATTGCAAAGGGTGCGGATGCCAGTATGTGGATATCCCTCGAAATGGGGAGTGAGGTTGTTTAGAGTTGTCGACCAAGCTGTATGAATTACTCCATGACTGAAAAATACATGATTCATGGAAGAGGTTTCTTTGGGTCAACACAACAGTCTTCATGAATGCAAAAATGAGCTTGGAGAAATGGCAAAGCTTTTTAAATCAACTCAACACCGTTTAATTTGCGTTAAGTTTTTACCACGCTATACCCAAATGTATGAATACCGCACTTAACCAATTTGTTCAAAGAGATTGACATTGTCCTCATCGGGCCATCCTTAGAGGCAAGGAGGTTACATCAACTTCGTAGCGTGCGAGTTGCAAAATCATATCCTGCATGTAGTTACAGTTAAGATTACAAACCATACGACCAACACTCTAGACCAGCAAATCACGCAGTAGTGATAAGCCACAACCCTCACAGATGAATAGCATTGTACTGAAGTACACCTCGTCGCATGGGGCCAGCAATGATATGTACGCGGCCCAGCAGGAGCTTGCGTCGCAACAGACCTTGAGCTTGGCCCCGTCCATCCAGTTACCCCCCATATCACAGCCCACTGCTTTCTTGCGCGCACACACCGACGACGCATCCAACCCAGACTGCAAGATCAAGATCGCACATGGCACGACCACCCTTGCGTTTCGCTTCCAGGGCGGCATTATCGTCGCAGTAGACTCTAGGGCCACTCAGGGCAACTGGATTGCATCGCAAACTGTCAACAAGGTTATCCGCATCAATCCGTTCTTGCTAGGCACAATGGCCGGAGGTGCCGCTGACTGTCAGTACTGGGAGACGTGGTTAGGCACGCAGTGTCGCCTACACGAGTTGCGTGAGAAGGAGCGCATCTCTGTGGCGGCTGCTTCCAAGACCTTGGCCAACTTGGTGTATCACTACAAGGGCATGGGTCTCTCCATGGGCACAATGATCTGTGGATACACGAAAAAGGAAGGACCTACAATCTACTATGTGGACTCTGACGGGACCAGGTTAAAGGGTGAGCGCTTTTGCGTGGGTTCAGGACAGACCTTTGCCTACGGAGTGTTGGACACGGAATACAGGTGGGACTTGACCGTCGAAGAGGCCTTGTACTTGGGGAAGCGCAGTATCTTGGCCGCGGCACACCGGGATGCGTACTCTGGTGGCCTGGTTAACTTATACCACGTGACAGAGAGTGGATGGATCTACCATGGCAATCACGATGTGGGGGAGTTGTTCTGGGCGGTTAAGGACCTGGAGGGGTCGTTCAACAATGTAGAAAAGTAGGCGTGTAACCCTAATCGAAAGTCACGTGAAAATTAAAATGATGTTCACGTGATGTCATCAATCGACCGAAAAAAATCATATCGCTTGAACAATTCAAAGAGATAGCCTCACCCGACGCCTTACCCTACAACAAAATGGTATGTAATCGTTACCACCATCACGGGCTACTTAAGCGCTGGTGTTAAGCGTGGTCTTTGCCATCTCCGCAGTATGTTACTAACTTATTAGTCGTCCAAGCAGCTGAACCCCATGCGCGAGCTCCAAATCGAAAAGTTGGTCCTCAACATTTGTGTCGGTGAGTCCGGTGACAGATTGACCAGAGCCTCCAAGGTCCTCGAACAATTGTCCGGTCAGACCCCGGTCCAGTCCAAGGCCAGATACACCGTCAGAACCTTTGGTATCAGAAGAAACGAAAAGATTGCCGTACACGTGACGGTCAGAGGCCCCAAGGCCGAGGAGATCTTGGAGAGAGGCTTGAAGGTCAAGGAGTACCAGCTCAAGGCCAAGAACTTCTCCGCCACCGGTAACTTCGGTTTCGGTATCGAGGAGCACATCGACTTGGGCATCAAGTACGACCCCGGTATTGGTATTTACGGTATGGACTTTTACGTTGTCATGGGCAGAGCCGGTGCCAGAATCGCCAGAAGAAAGAGAGCTAGAGGTGTCATTGGTAACTCGCACAAGACCAACAAGGAAGACTCTATCCAGTGGTTTAAGCAGAAATACGATGCCGATGTGTTGGGCGCCTAAATAGTCTCCAATAATGTATACGACTTGTCATAAAGAGTAGCGGCTCATTCGGACGGTGGAAACGTTTTTAGAGGTACTAGCGGTAGACGGATCACGATGCTCCTTTCAACCGTCTAAATCCTCAAATAATCTGTAAAAGCAGATGTTCGTCTTACACATCATCCTGGTACGAAATTCACCCACAAGAAATAGGCGAAGCTTGACTTGGCTTGTGTGCATGTTCGCTTCAGCTATGTGCTCATATGGCAATCTACACAAATAGGTCCCATTTGATGTGCCTGATCCTGTTACATTTATCAGCATCAAAGTAATCGGCCCCCTACGTTAAAGACTTGTAGCCATAATTCATTGAGCAATCGATGCTCAGTTGTTTAGCGCTAGACCGATGTGTACGGCCTGAAATCCCCAACGATCACTGTGCTCATCAAAATCATTCACCAGATGTGAATGGCCACGCTCAGCACCCGCACATTTTGCAGTCGCACTTTGAGACACACTCCACACTTTCAGTGCAAATCAACGAGAGGTTGTCTTTTGTCACGCATATACTACCGATGCATTGGTTTTCTTGCGTAAAGTTTACATGACCGCCGTTCCCGCAGTATCTCCACACCTTGACACCAATGTTCCAATACTTGCAGACTGGATTATAGTTGGTGCCCGGCAAGCAATCTGACGAGAACACGTCAGTAGTGTGGTACTGCCCGCCTGTGGCGCACTGGCCGATAGTCCGCTTCAAGTAAGCTGCAACCTCCGCAATACTGACTGCCTCCTTGAACGTCAACAATTGTGTTCCTGTGCACTGTCTGCATCCGTTCTTGGCGATGGTCTGGCCCGCATAGAGCGAGAGGAACACAAGCGCTACTTTGAGAATGCAAAGCATGCTGCACGGCAACTGGGCGGATGTTAGGCGCGGAACATAGCTGCGCCTATTTATACCGGCTTGTTACTGTTTTATGGGTGTGGATCACTCCACTCCTACATGCAATCTAATTTTGTGCATTGTGCTCGATCCTATTGTCTGCGCAGTATTGCAGTAGTGCTCGCAAAAACTACCACAATCGGTCAGATGGCTTCCGCGAATTGTCACCAGTTTGGTCTGGGTCGCAGGACCCATATTAAAAGACCGTGTCAGAACTGATTCAAACACTGATGAAGTTGCATTATCAGACCTCTCCGTAAGGGGTAAATTCCCAACCCAATTGTTATTTTGAGAAAGTTTTTCTACGTGCATTCGTAAATGAACAATACAAAATTTTGGGTTGGGGTCTTATTCAACGCCATCGTCGTCGGGTTCGGGTCATCTTTCTATTACAAGTCGTACCATGCATAATCTTAGCGCTCCATGACGTGTGATTTTGTGGCATTTCAGAAAGTTTTGCAGCCAAATTTCGAGGCCAACCCCGATTCGTCCGCTACCAGATATGTATCGACACAAAGGTTCCGGGACTTTTGCACTCGTAGTATCATTAGGTTAGCAAACATGCTTACAGCAGATTGAGCGGGATCTTCAAACAATCAACATCCGCACATTTTGCAGGTGCACTTACTAGCACACTCCACACTCTTCCAGCAATCCATCGAGAGATTGTCCAAGGCAGTGCATATGTCGCCCACACAAACATTAGCCTGCTGCAAGTCCACTTTCCCACCATTGCCGCAATATCTCCAGGCACGTACTTGAAACTCCCAGTACCTGCAAGACGAGTCGTTGGTGCCCTGCAAGCAGTCGGCTGTACATTTTACCGATATACTGTACTGAGATCCAGTAGCGCAGTCACCGAGGGTACGTGACAAATAGTACTCGGCCTGCTCGAAAGTGGCGTAATTCTTGAAGATCAAAGTCTCGCTGCCCTTGCACTGTCTGCACCCATTCCTGGCAGAGACTTTACCCACTAGAAGCAAAAGAAGTGAGGTGATGACTTTTCCAAGGGCAAACATGTAGAGGGGTCGGATGAAGCGCGCGCACCTTCGTTGGACACTATTCTTTTATACCTTGGTGCGGAGATGCGAGCGCGAAATTTGGAACGGGATCATTCCTATTGTTAAGAAGCAGAATCCAGATTACCCTTTGTCTGGAACCTGAGAAAAAGGGATGCCGACATTGAGGGAAAAGTCGATAGGCCTCGGCCCTGCACAAATATAGTTTCTCAAGATGTACAATGCCAAGGGTACAACGCATTGAGTATCGGTTAAAAACCACGTTTTGAAGGCTGTATGTTCAGATACAACACGCAATTGGTGCTTGCAATAAAAGTTGCAGCAAACAGGTCAATCGATTGCAAAACATGAGTCTTCAAATGTAATACACAACAAAGCTCACTTACAATTCTACTCAACATCCGCACTGGTTGCAGTGGCAATCGCCAGTGCACTCAACACTTTTCCAGCACTTCATCAAGAGATTGTCCATAGCCGTGCAAACATTACCAACACAAACATTGGCCTGTTTCAAGTCCACCTTCCCGCCGTTGCCGCAGTATCTCCATGCCATAATTTCAAGGTTCCAGTACTTGCACGAGGGCTCGCTGGTGCCCTGCAAGCATGTGCCCGTAGAGTTTACCGAGAAGATGTACTGTTGCCCCGTAGCGCACGAACCAAAGGTTTTCGCTAAATATTCTCTGGCCTCATTCTGGGTAGTATAATCTTTAAAGATCAAAGTCTGCTCGCCCTTACACTGTCTGCATGAGTTTCTGGAAAGAACATTATTCGCAAGAAGGGAGAGCACGAGAAAGGCTACTTTGATAAAGTTGAGCATCGGAGGCGAAGGATGTCCAAGATGGAAGTGTTGTTTCACATTCCCTAGCGTCGCATTTTATACCCCACAACAATCAAACTGATTGAACTTTTCTTTTAACAGCACTATTGTATGCGTGGTCACAAACATGTGCTTCTAGCTTTGTACCATGTGTGGGCCTGAAAATAAGAAACTGAAAAGCCGGCTAACGTTGCACTACTATCCGAATACTGTGTCGCGATATGCGCAGCTGCAAAATCAATAATCATGTAAAGAGAGTCCAGATGCAATTTGCACGACATGAAGCACCTATCAAAATGTATAATAAAAAATCGATTCTGTTACTCACGATACAGAAACATCTAACTTGTTTACTTACCGCCGCTGCAGAAAGTGTTGTCGCACAGACCGTGGCACTCCACACTCTTCCAGCAGTCCATCAAGAGGTTGTCCATGGCACTGCACACATTTCCGACGCAAACGTTGGCCTGCTTCAAGTCCACTCTGCCACCATTGCCGCAGTATCTCCACGCCATAATTTGAAGGTTCCAGTACTTGCAAGAGGACTCGTTGCTGCCCTGCAAGCATGTGCCCTGGGTGTTGACGGTAAGACCGTATTCAGCTCCAGTGGCGCAGTTACCAAGGGTGTGTGCGACATAGTCCTTGACCTGCTCGATAGTAGCGTAATCCTTGAAGATCAATGTGTGAGAGCCCTTGCATTGTCTGCAAGAGTTGTGCCCGGCGGCAAGAATGCCTGCGAAAAGCGACAGAAAGAGAAGTACGGTCTTGATGAGGTTGAACATGTCGTGATTTTGATATCAACGTAAAAACTGCCCGGGATTATTATGCCTTTTATACTTGCCCAGGTTGCATTATTCTATCAGCAGTTGCAAAGCCTGTTTGTGTAACCTGTGCTTGTTGTAATATACGAAGCCAAGTGGCGCCACGTGGTTAATAAGGCTGGAGCTGTGAAGACGCAGGGTCTTTCGATGTCGATAGAGGGGCGATAGTGATGTTGCCAGGGAACGGCGGATATCAGTGAACCGGCAGATGAATGATTTGAGTTTTCTGGAGATCTGATTTAAATTGAAAGCTGGTCATAATTGAAAGACGAGATCTTATCATGGCTAAAGCAGCAACAGTAGCTTCGACCAAGTTTAGAAAAGTGGTAGAGCACTTCTTTCTAAAAAAGGTGCTTTCAATTTTTATTCGTATTTCCGCATAACAACAATGTAAAGAAGAATATGCAGTGGACGATTGCGCCCCGATATCCAATGGATTCCTCTTGGAATCGATCTGGAAGTTGTGGTGGTTCCCTGCAGAAATCCCCAGGTGACGGTATCCCGACTTTACGGCGGCGTGTTGCAGCAACCAAGCGGTAAGCGCAGGTCTCGTATTGCTGAAAGGGGTAGATCACTTTAATTTTCGAAATGCGGAGTATCTTTCGGTCTTATAGGGGTAATAGGGGGTTCCTACACATTTCGTCGCAGCAGTAGTCAAATCTTATTGTGGAGGCGGAGGACCGGGTTAATCAATTGGTTAGCGCTCATGGTAAACCAACAACTTCCAGCACTCTGGGTGGTCGTTTTGGACCATAAGAGTGCTCTACTTGTCACGTGGCCTTCCTTAAGTCATTTTTTAATGCGATTTATGATACAGTGAAGTCCCGCTATAAGGTTTTAACTATTGCATAAGGTTTAACACTATAAATCACTTTTGCCATACAAATTCCTGCACATCTTTTCTCGATGATGACATAATCTATTGTATTACGAACACTATAACACTATATCGGCACCCACTATATCGGAACTTCACTGTAATACGATATTTTTTGACGTTATCTTATTGGTAGACGATGAGTTTTTCAGACCTTCTGACGCGTCAGCCTATATCCAAATGTCAGAAATACTAGAAAGTTTCCCATGTACGTGTATTCCGCTCCTGCCTTTCGAGCATTACTAATTCCTCTAGATATCGATGAGGACGTGACCCCAGAACAAAGATCGGACATTGAACGCATGATCCAACTGCACGTAGAGCCGCGCGCTCCACCGTCACCCCTCGCGCCAAGCGCCAATCCGCCGCTTCTTCTCGACAGTGTAATCCAATACGAACAGGATCCCACCGGCGACATATTGCCTGGAGGAATAGACTTGAACCGCTACGAATGCTTTATGGATGATGAAAACGATACGGTATTTTACGATAATTTGCGCGTCACCCTAGAGTATGCGGATCTCTACGAGCGCAATCTCGCATTATACCTCGAGAAGGAGGACACTATAGCCCGACACCAGCAACAACACAAGTCCTCTCTCGAGGTAATTCAATCAGAGTATCAACAAGAGATTGCCCGTAAAAGAAAGGTGTTGGACACTGTGGAAGGCGACCGGAAGCGACGACAAGTTGCAGAGTTTCTTCCACAGTACGCCCACTTGTCGCAACGCTGGAATGAGGGGATCAAACTGGTGGTTGAGCTGGGTATTGAGGCTACGCGTCTCTCAATGGGGATTGAGCAGTAGCAATCACTAACGTCCTGAATATTGGAGAATACCCCTCTCAATAGCTTGATTGGTGGCTAAATCAGTCCAATGACCCCCACCAGAGCTGAATCTGGTAAAATTCATGGTACCTTGACTCAGTATCCCGAAATAGCATCCCAATACACCGATCATTTCTGGGGCATCCAAATACATCGATATTTCTCGGGCATCCAAACACACCGATCATTTCTCGGGCATCCAAACACACCGATCATCCTTCTGACGCCCCAGAGTCAGCTAGAAGTCAACCGGTTCGCCGTCAGGGAGTCCTTTTTCCTATTAAAAATGCTATCAGACTTTGAGCTTCCCACATTCAAGATGCGGGGACATCCCTCGCGGTGTTTCTCTGTTCTCACACACTCCAAGCAGTAGTATGCGGCGACACCGAGCTCCTTCTCGTTGCCCAAGAAGGAGCCGCAGGAGATGCATCGTGCTTCCATGTGGCCGTGGCTGCATTCTCTGCACACTCTGACCTTGGCCGTCGGCTTGACGAAGGAGTCGCAGACGGGACACCTTCCCTCGCACTGCGAGCACACAAGGCCAATGACCGAGCCCGGCTGCTTCATGCACTGCACCAAGTCATACTGGTGTCGCGACATTGGGCAGAAGTGTGCTGTGACCACGAAATGCGAAATCTTTTTTCGGTGGCAGCGCCTCGGGGCACCTTGACACTACCGAAGTACGCCGAGGTCTTACCGAAGTACGCCGAAGTAGCTTCGGTATTGTTTAGGCAGCTCGGGTAATGGAGCAGCGGCCCTGCTTGTGTTTTTCCAACGTCTCCTGCCGTCCATCCCCACTTCTATGACCACCCACCTTGTCGAGGAATGCTCCATCTGCTTGGATCCTCTCGATCGGCTCGACCGCGCCGCCCGGCTCGCCTCTACCGCCTGCTGTTCTGCCCGTCGCTACCACCAAAAGTGTATCGTCGAGTGGTCGTCGCATAGCAATACCTGTCCCAACTGCAGATCTCTCTTTCATGCCATTCACTTGCATCTGCACAATGGTCTGGCCCCACAGACTGTTCCCGTTAGGGACCGCATCGTGCAACACGGCGCCGTGGACGATATTCCGTCGCAGTACATTATTCCGGCGGCCTCGCTGCTCGCACACCACCAACCTGAATCTGCCGAAGATTCGGGTCTTCACTCAAACGGAGTGTGTGCTATATGCTCGAGCTCCGACTATAGACGCGCGCTACTGAATATGCTCGGATGCGATTATTGCGGCTCCCAATTTCACCTCTTTTGCTTGGGAATTTCCACGCATCACCACACTATTTCAGAATGGCACTGTCCCATATGTGACTACCGTCAGACGTTTATATCTCCTAGAGGTACCCTGCCTGTGTCCCGTCTTCGCAGTCCCCCGCGATCTCCTCGTCGTACGCACAGCTACACACGACCCCGCCGAAACCTTGTGCTCACAAACGATGACGGCGATTTGGACGATGACTTTCTATACGAAACGGAGGCTCAGGATTTGGAGTATTCTCCTCCGCACAGCCCCATAATCAACGGAGGCGTTCTCCTGCGCCAGGAAAAACGCGCGCGCGAACGGCTCACCGCAGAAGAACTTTCGTCGTGGAACGTGTTTGCCCAGGCACGTAACCTGTCGCAAGACACGGCAGAGACCTGTGCGGTTCCCCTCGTGAATTCAGGTGGTACACTGGTACAGCGCAAGCGACGACGTAAGCCCCAAGACATTGCTCCCCTGGCATCTCCTGCAGTGTCTATTGCGTCTTCTGGCCCCTCGCACGGGCCGACAACGCGAATATCTAGTCTTTTGGGGTTGGTCAGGTCTTCTGGCCCTCGGCGGCAGACGGGAGACAGTTGTGATCTCTCAGGCCAGATTGACCCGCAAGTGAAGCCTTTTATGGTGACGCTGCCGCCAAGTAGGAATGTCGCCTATCTGAATAAGCATGGTCGAGATCCGTCGATGGCGACGATGCCGGTAGGTAACAAGAACTCTTTTTTGGATGAGCCTAACCGGGATCTGTTAGTGGCGATAGGTGACAAGAAGTCATTTCTGAATGAGCCTGATCGGGATCTGCTGATGGCGACGCTGCCGATAGATAACAATAAAGCTTCTCTAACTGATCCTAGCCGGGACCTGGTGATGGCCATTCTGCCCACACATTCGAGCGGAGCAAGTCTTCTGCTCGAACAAAAGACTGAGATTCAAAGGCACGTCCGGTCGTTCCTACGTCCGTTGTACCACGTGCCTCCCGCAACTCGCCAGATCTCTACCGAGCAGGACTTTGTCGAGATCAATCGCCGCATATCGCGCCGAGTGTACCGCCATGTATTGGACCTCGAGTGTCCTGCAGATATTACACGACTATTTCAAGATCCTGACAAGTTGAAGAGCATTGTGGGATCGTATGTGGAATCGGAGCCTGATACTAGGTGATGCGTTGTCTGGTTTGGCGACCCCCTAACGTGCCTCACTTAAAGTTGCCTCAGCTGAGTATATAAGGGCGATCTTTCATGTATCCATTCAAAACTATCGGCTTGAGGATGGATTACAACGCGTACAGATCTTGGAAAGCTCTTAAGCTATTGGGTCGATGTCTGATATACCAGCTTTCGATCTTGCTCGTCTCCCGGCATGAGACATTGTCGGATACTTCACTGGCCCTTTGTATTTCGGGCTGGTTGAATATCACGGCGTGTTCTCTTGATTTCATCTCCTCCATTGCCACCATCTAAAGCTCCTTTTCGTGCACCCCTACAAAAAGCTTATTTCTCCTGGTGGAGGTCGCCCAGTCAGTGATGTAATGACTGCTTTGCGAAATTGGCCTGTCCATGACTAGTGAATGCTGATTATCCCACGCTTTATCATCTCATTCGTTGTAATAGTGAAGATGTCCATCAATCAGCGCTGTTCTGCTCTTCTCATCCGCGTGGACCCTATACGATCTGTGAGAGAACAATGATGTTGATCATACGCATGTACACCAAATCTCTTTACCTTTTTGTCCTCAATGCACCTTGAGATCCTGCCTCCAACAACTTTTATACCCTTGTATCCACTACTAAACTGTTGTGCATCACCCTGGTAAACCGACTTGTCGATCTATGACCGTGTACTTTTATGTGACATGTGAGTCTTAACTCCCTTCATCCTGCAAGATTACCTAGGAACATTCAAATGTTTACTCACACGTGTAGTTTTATCTCAAAAAGTGGTCATCGACCGAATTCTCTTCCAGACGTGTAGTCTACGCTTTAAATTTGTCCACTGAGACCTTCTAAACTTGATTTTAATACACTGGCAAGCTCTACCTTCGGCGAGGACCCTTTGGCTTTGAAAACTTCAATCCACCATGTGCTGCCTGTTCTGGCTGTTGTTCTTGTTGTGATTTGAACTGGCTGACTTCCAACTCTGTATAGTCACCAATCTCTACCGATACGTTAATCTCGAGGCCCTTTTCCAGCAATGCTTGGTTTACGTGGGCAACAAGACCGCCTTTGGACGCCGCGAGCATCATTCTGTCCTTCACTTTTGAGCCTGAGGGGCATGCATAGATAAAAGCAACTTGTTTCGGAGCATAGTTGTACACAGCATAGCTCGGCGCTGGTTCCAGGTTAGCATTCTGGATCAAGGTGCGCTCTAAATTGTCCACCGACACGTTGGCTTGAGCATGAGTAAGTTTTAGGGTTTCGGAAGCCACATCTACGTGAAGCATTATGAGCGCATTCCCGTCGGGTTTCAATTCTCGGATGCAATCTTGCGCCTTAGGGTCAATCAGGAAAAGCATCTTTGGGCCAGTGCCTACAGATTCCATGGACGCAAGTCTTTGCAGAGATGGATTGGCGGGCGACGAGTGAGATAACGAGGAAAGCGTATCGAGAGTATTCTGCAGAACGGCAGTCGATTCGAGCGCACTCAGATCACTTGACTTTAGTTCAAATTGGTAGTGTTCATAAGAGACTTCGTCTAGCTCTGACCACGCAAAGACATGAGACTTGGGGAACTTTCCAGTTCCCAAGACCGATAACAATTCGTTTTTGGTAGAGGCGTAGAGCATTTTCTGACGGATCGGGGCCGTATCGGAGATGAAGGAAATGAAAATGTACGAGTCAGCATTGAGTGGGATAATCACGTAGGCCGGTTCTGGGAACAGTTGCTTCAAGTAGCTGTGAATTTGCGAGAATGCCGAGTCGAGGTCAGCCGATTGAGCCGCGAAGGAATGGTCGGAGATGAGCAGAGTGCTATCCGGCGAGACTCTGACGACAAGCACATTCAGGCCCAAGTCCCTGAAAGCCAGGATGAGTTCGGGTGACGCGGTGATCCCTGAGTGAGCAGACATGCTATGTTCTAAGGTAGCGTAGGCTAATTCCGATCGCCGTGGGAAACACGATTGCTGAGGTGTGTAAGTTTGTAATATTTCGATTTACCACACTACTGGAATATATATCATCTCCATTCTAGGAATATCTTGCCGCAGTACAACTACCCGTCATGATTCCTGGCAGAAACTATATCTTCCGACCATTGATACGTGCGAATGGCTTCTCGACGCTGTCACTCTGCCATAATCTATTCGGAGGCGAGAAGACGATCCGCCAGAACCAGCCGGCAAATCCCATCTCGCCTACCCCACTGTCTAACCCGGCGGATATGTTCAAACGTAACGATATCCTCATGCACCTGGAAAAACCCGTAAACTATATCGAGACTGTCCGCAAAGACGGGTTCCACTTGTCTAATGGTGTGTTCATTGCCTCTCCCCAGGACGGTAAGGTCGTGGGGGCGCTTCTCTTGGAGAAGGAGGCCTATGAGGTCGACTTGTCAAACGCATACAGGGTGATCAACAATTTCATCATCGAGTTTGATAAGGCAAAGGTGCTCCATATTTTTGAAAAAGTGCATCCCAAACCCGAGATCTTGGTGGTGGGGTTGGGGAAACAACTGAGGATCTTGAGCGACGCTAACCGGTCCTTCTTTTCGCAGCTAGGGATCCTGGTCGATGTAGGCGGCTCCTTTTCGGCGGCGGGGGCGTTTAACATGTTGGCTACTGAGCGGCCTGGTGTTATCAGTGCCTTGCTACTCCCGCCAAATGTGTAAGGGTAAAAATACAAGGAATGCTAAAGGTGAAAAGATAAAGTGTGTCATGTGCGACGTCAACGTGTCAATGCCTGAGTGATTTCCTATGGAGATCGTGAATATATCTTGAACCCAAGATGTATGATGAGAGTGTGAGGATGGTGAATGAGACCATCACTAGTTCAGAACAGCCTTTGTATTCGAATACTGTTGACTCAAACTACTTCGAATCGTTCTTGAGACTTATCCGCTTGGTGCCGAAAGAGTCTCACACTAAACCAGGAGTTGGTCAATTGAAAAGAATGACTGATTGGGGACTGGATGCGTGACCTAGGCATCAGACTCGAAGGAAATACCAGGAAAGTTCAATGTTGTAAATAATACATTAAGATTGTGAAGGCAGAATGCAAAGTCATAGCAATGGATGAAGAAGCGCTCAAATGAATTACAATATTGATATCGAGTATTAACTGAATGCACAATCACGGACAACCTGACTGATTGCAGCAGTGTTCGAGGCATACCAAAGCAGGACAATAAGACAACTCGAATGCAAATGAAGCGTAACGAACACGCAATGAATAGGAAAAAAAAGTATACCGGGTATCGACTAAAACCACCGGCAAGAGGCCAAGCAGTTGGGGCAAGACGTGACTTTAGGAAGCACGCGTATCAAAAGAAAAAAAAATGAGATCAAGTTAATCAGGTATAAAACAAAACACAGAATAAAGAACGTGGATAATGAGGGAAAAAGGGTGGAAAGGTGAAAAGTAATGTAAATGTAAAGGGAAAAAGGGGAAAAAGAATAAAGTAGAAAATGATAAAGAGTGAATGTGAATGGAGGAAATGTGTGGAGATGCGGGGCAGGTTGATTTGGAAGTCAAAGGTAAAAGCCATCAGCGTTTGGCCCACTTTTGCGGAGACGCACACACCAACGGCACGGGCGAGCGATTGCTAAAGCGGCGTGTCGATAGATGCTGTGGCGTCAGGGAGAGGTTCGTGTACAGCGCCTGGTACAAGTATGCATCGTCCGGAGGCGTTCTTTCGACCAGCAGGTTGGTGGCAGCGTTTGCTGCTGCGCCGGCGGCCACGACCAGGCCCAGTCCCAAGTTCAGACTTGCCCTCCTGCGCAGAGGCGTGCTCATGGGGACGACAGCGCTATGCGGCTGCGGCTGCCTCGATGCAGCCACGTTGGCCGCGCACTGGACCGGTCTTGGAGCCGGCGGGGCCATATGATGGTTGTCCACGTACTGCGCCAGGCCCGCGAGCGTGCTGGGGAACGGATTGTACGGCAGCGGCTTGTCCAAGACCTTGGAGCTATCAAAAAAGTACTTGCTGCTGTTGGGGGTAGAGGAGAAGCTGGCAAGGTCGAACGACGAGTGTTCGGCCTGAGACGATGCGTTTGCGTGACTCGTATTGTGCGGCAAGCTATTGTTGGCGGCCGAGAAGATACTTAGTTCCTTCGCCGAGTTTACCGTGAGGTCCAGCAGCAGTTGCACCATGTGGGCCGGGGTATCGAGGGCAAGGGAGATCAGTCGGAACCCATGAGAATTTAAAGCTTTTGGTTGGGGGAAGGATGAGGTGCAGGATGAGGTCGGCGCTGACGCTGACGAAGACGCCGATGCGGCGGCAGCGGCAGCAGCCACAGCCGCCGCCAGTTTGCGGCCGCGGCCCGTGCGCTTCAAGGAGGGGTTCGTCTTTTTCGCGACGCGCTGGACCGGTTCGGACCCGCTATAGCTGGAAATGACAATCTGGAACTTGTTCATGCCCGCCTGCATGCGAGCCCGAGAGGCGCTGCGCGGAGGCTTGGAGTAGGACGCGAGGGGGAACGAAGAGGCGCCCATATTTTGTTGGTTTTGGTGGTTTTGGTGGTTTGGTTGGTTCTGGTGAGAGGAGCTAATTGCAAAGTTGTGTGGCGGCTGCTGGGCAAAGTATTCCAACGGCTGCGACTGGTCTACGAGGGCTTTTTTCGCAATGTGGATTGGGTTGGCAGCGGCGGACGAATGGTCAATGAGGGGCGCTGCCGGCGCCAACGGATCACTGTGCGGGAACGGCGCTGACGACGATGCGAGGAAGGGCAGCGGGGTTTGGCGTTTCTTTTCGCAAAAGAGCCCCATTTTCGGGGCGCGGGGCAGGCCGGAGCTCGCGGGGGGCAATGCCGTGGTCACGGGGCGGCCCTTCTGGCGGAGCCGCAGGTCTGTGGGGGTGTCTGCGGCGTTGTATGCGTGCGAGTGCGGGTCCTGTTCGCGGACGGCGCTGGACAAGAGCACTGTCAGGGGCGAGGACGGGGCGAACGACTGTTTTGCCGGGGTCTTGAAGGCGCAGGGCGAGCGTGCCAGCGCACTGTGCTTTGACGGGGTGGCCAACGCCGGGTTTGGGGCGGAGAGGTCTGGGGCGGCTGATTTGTGGGGAGACAGAAAGCCAAAGTTCTCCTTATTGTCGGCGGCGTCGACGCAGCTTGGGGCGAGCCCCGCCTTCATGGGGCTTTCGAGGATGCGGTTGTGCGCTGCCGAGTGCTGGAGCGCGAGCAACTTGTCTGCGTGGGACAAGGTGAAGCGGGACGGGGTGATTGCCGGCGCGTCGCGCGGGGCACGGCGGGAGTCGGCGATGGGCGAGTCGATGAAAAAGTCAGCAAGGTGGAGGGACTTGTTGCGGTCGTGGATAGGGGTGACCGAGTTGAGCGGGGCCGGGAGGGCGTGGCTTTGTGGGGCTTGACAAGAGCGGGATCCTGAAGCAGTCGCGGGCCCAGGCCCGGCAGGCATGGGAAAGGTGTTGGTTGCCGTTGAGGACAGGTGAGAATTTAGAAAGGGGGTCAAGCTGAGGCCCTGGGTATAGTCGGCAAAGTATTCGTCCTTTGGGTTTGAGCAAGAGTTCTGGGCGGAGCGCAGGTCCAGCGGGGTAGAGTTGCATGCGATGATATGGTCGTTGAAGAAAGCCTTTGAGATTAGCGGGGTCCAGCCGGACAAGCCTTGCAGGTAAGCCTTTGACGCGGAGCCGGGAGAGTTTGAGAAGGGAAGGTCGTTGAGGAGAGCCAGTTCGCGGAGGTGGCGAGATTTTGGCGTTTTGCGCGAGCGGTGGTTCCAGGGGCTTGCTTGGTGGGGAGTATCTGGAGGGGACATGAGAAAGGGAGAGGGAAAGGAGTGAAAGAGAGAGGTAAAGGAGTGAAAGGAGAAGAAAGAAAGAAAGTAGAGAAAGAAGAAAATAGGTGGGGGTTCACTGTGACGGGTGCAGGCGGCAGAGATAAGAGCAAGGCGTGGGAGCAGGCGACAGGGAGCAGGCGTGAGAGCAGGTGTAAGATCCGGTGTAAGAGATAAGAGCCAGGCGGCAAGACGGCGAGAAAGGCGTAGTGAGATAGAGGCCAGGTACGCGAGCACGCTAGGGCAAACCAAAGCACAACAAACAAAGGGGAAACGCGAAAAAAGAAGCTAGAGACGGGCTAGGCCAGACAAGTGTCTGATCAGAGCGGAAGAAGATAAGTGTTAAGTGGGGTGAGAGTGACTCGGGCCACAACAACAAGACTGCCGAGTGCGGTGGTGGTGGCGGTCGTGCTGAGAACTGATAGCCACTAAAACGTAGGAGGCGTTTCAATCCTTGGCTAGCTACCTACCCGGTGGGTGGGTCACGTGTTGGTGCTCTTTATTATGTAAGCGGCACGCGAGACGCGAACTTTCTAAAAGTTTAGCGCCAGAAAATAAAGTGGTATTTTTTGAGGAAGGGGAGAAAATAATATAAAATAAAATGCATGCTTATGTAATGTCTTGAAAATAAAAACTACTCAAAGTATCACGTGACAATATGACAACTCCTTCACTCCCCACGGCTTAGTCAGCCACATTTTACCCCCTTCTTCCCTTCTTCAACCCCTGCGTCGGCAGTTGCAAAGTTCCCTTCTGAACTTCTCTTGCGCGTATTTACCGCTTTAGGTGTTGCATTTTCATGACACATTCATCTGATCAAGATCGTTTCGCATGCAATCGCATCTACTGCCACAATCTACTACAACAATCTACTACAA
>JAKTSS010000178.1:0-24261 GCA_030580355.1 Debaryomycetaceae sp. yHKB357 | reverse complement strand
TAAAGTCATATCCGACCAGTAGTGCAAGTCAAATTGGGTGCGGATTACATTCCCTACCAAAAGTTTGATGACCAGATAGTGTGGAAAGTTCTCTTGGGTTTTCTTGAAAAGCAATTGAAGCGAAATCCTTGAACATGGAGGCATAAACAAGTGTGATCTCCTTGTAGCACGCGTCTGCCAGATCGTAATTGGGATGCAATACCGAAAGCATTGTGGCTGAATTCGTATCGCAAATAGTTTGCACAATTCAACACCCTCGGACAGCCTGTGCGACAGTTTTGCGCAAAAAAAGCAGTTCACGAGACATTCCGCACACAGGAGAGTAGCAGCGAAGGCAATAGAACCCCACCCTGACTAATGGAGTGCAAAGTATGAGATCACCATCAGACCAAGGTGCGCTCGCTCAGAACGTATATCGCGGTATGAGGCCCACGCACATGAGCCATTTCAGGCCGATGCACGTCTGGCAGTGGACGGACAGGGATTGAGCGGCGCATACCGGCGCGAGTACGGACCTTCACACGACAATTGCGGGTGGAGCGTATATCTCGAACGCATCAATAATAGAGACCGTAGAATTCAAGGAACAGATAAAGAACAAAAAGTGGTGCATGAGGTATGGATGAAGAGTGAATCAATTGAAGGGGCGGTTCTTTGGGGGCAACCAACCTTACTTGACTTTTTTACACTGGAGGCCTGCGCGCAGCTTACTTGACTCTTTTCACGGTGGAGGCGTGAGCGCAGCAGATTGATCGACAATTTCCTAAAGCGGCTATAGAAATTGTGCTATTCTTGACCAAAATCGTGTGCACGCCGATAAAAAGAGGCGTTCATAAGAAGCGGTTTGCGGATTGAGTTACCCCTCAACACACAGTTGCAATCACAGAGATGCAGATTCGCAGACTCAATAGAAAAGCTGAACCTATTGCAACGCCCATGACCGTGGTGTTGCTGGTGAGTGGGCCGGCTGAAATCCCAAGCAGCACAGCGTCGCTGGCAAGTGAGCCTTTTGAAAGCAGCACAGCATCGCTCGCAAGTGAACCTTTTGAAAGCAGCACAGTGTCGCTGGCAAGTGAGCCTTTTGAAAGCAGCACAGGTTCGTTGGCGAATAAGCCTTTTAAAAGCAGCACAGCGTCACCGACGGACGATATCCTTGGAGCAGCCTTGAGGAATATTTTTCTGGCGGGAGACGAGAGTTTGTCTGTGACATCAGCATTAGGCAGCAGCACGGCGCGCGCGTGCCCGACACTAAGCAGCACCGTGGTGACTGGATCGACAGCAGGAGTATTTGACATTGGAGACTTGTGCGGGATAGCAATATCAGTGTGCTATAGCGGCGGCATTTGCTACTTGAGTTACCGATTGCTAATCTTCATTGTCAAGTGTCTAAAGATGAGGAGGGAAATTTCGGCACTCCGCAAGAAAGTCGTGTTGCCGCATGAGCGCATCATGAACGCATATTTCGTTGAAGAAACGGGAGTCGTGGTCCCCAGGAAAACATTGCGAGAGATAATCGGAAAAATGTTTTCGAGCCTTTACAAGGCCGGCGATGACAGTGCGAGAACGGCGGTTTGAGCGTATCCAGGTAAAAGCTTTGGTAGCATGTGTGTACTTTGTAGATGAGCGATGCGTAATGTGAATGAACAATTTCTTTGGAGTGTATATCAGGTGTGATTAAGTGAGGCTGAGTGTAGGCCAATTGGCAGGTAAGGTGAATGGAAGATATCAATGTTATTCGCAAATTAAATTGAGTGAAACCACAAGTGCAAGGCACGAGAGACACCATAGTAGAGCAAGAGCGATTGAGACCCGGCCAAATTGGACGCAGACAAGAAGTGAACTTAAATCGTGGGTTGTCAACTTTTTTCTGTGCGATAAAGACGACTATCGATCCCAAAATGATGATAGGTTGATGTGGCTTTCCCATGTTGCACCCGATAAAACATTAACACAGTTTTTGAGGGGTTGCAAAGTTGTTGGATAGGCGTTTAGTGAGGCCTTTTACAACCTGAGGCGTCTCAAAATAGACACTAACAGAGCAATAATTATAAGCGGGCAAAATTGTTAAACAGGGAGAATGGTGAAAAAAACAAAATGTGTAACAACTCTGGACGTACCGCCAAATCAATTCGCAAACTTGGAAAACATGACCCTGCATACCCGTCTTTCATCACATGAATCAACACTCAGGTTCGTAGGGAGATCGTCTGGGCTTTCTGTCGCGTAAAAGTTTTGGAACGGTAGCGAGGCAAAATGATAAATCAGAGACAGCAGGTAATCGCAAGAACAAGGTCACATGAAGAAATCATACGTGATACTCTAGATGGAAGCAAAAAAAAGATGATGCGCCTCGGAGGTATTTAACACACACTTTCGCATCAATTTCGGTAGCTCGCGTAAAAAGCATATAAAAAGTCGTGCAAAGAGCCGCGAGACGATGGTACACCAAAAGTGGAACAGCACTAACGTTTGTGTTCAATTGTTAGTCATTGAACGCACATGAAGCTGAAGTGTAAACAGGGTTGAACGCACAAGAAGCTGATCTGAAAACAGGGTTCTGAGTACTGGGCAGACAAGATTTCAAAGTAGTAGGGGTAAATGCTGCCGCAAAGAAAGTCATCTCTGTCCAAAGTATTGGTCAGTAGGGGAATGAATCGGGAAGGAAATCACGATAAGTCTCATGCAGTAGCAAACAATTTAAACCACGAGGAACCAGAATTCCAAGAAGAGCGCGCGACTTTACAAAAGGAGGGCTGAGTCCTCGAGAGAAATACATGAACAAGCAAAAGAAACAAGCAGCATAGAACGATGTGTAGCGGTTTATTTTAGCTGAATGGCGAGAGGGCACACTGAAAAACCAAAACTGCATAGTCGCGGAACGGCATCGTAGAGGCAGATCGGGATAGTTTCCGGAAGCAGTGCGTGCAGGCCCACTAATCTTTCCCATGTCGTGTGCAGACCCACCAGAGAAGAAGTCCATATAAGGAGGGATTTGCGTCAAGAGCTGGGACCACTACAGCCGCGACTTTAGGATGCATATTCATGAGCGCGAAAAGAGAGAGGGGTCCGGGGCCGGGGCAGTACCAGCGGGGGATAAAGGTGATGTGATGTCGATGACCGCGGAATCAACAAAAAGAGGCGGAGGTGATGTGTTGTCAATGACCCAGGGACTACCAGCGGGGGATGAAGGTGATGCGTTGTCAATGACCCAGGCACTACCAGCGCGGGATGACAGCAGTGTGATATCGATGACCCAGGGACTACCAGCGCGGGATGACAGCAGTGTGATATCGATGACCCAGGCACTAGGATCGGGAGACGCAGGCAATGTGTTGTCACTGACCCGGGCACTAGGATCGGGAGACGCAGGCAATGTGTTGTCAATGACCCGGGCACTAGGATCGGGAGACGCAGGCAATGTGTTGTCAATGACCCAGGGACTACCAGCGGGGGATGACAGCAGTGTGTTGTCGATGACCCAGGGACTAGGATCGGGAGACGCAGGCAATGTGTTGTCACTGACCCAGGGACTAGGATCGGGAGATGACAGCAGTGTGATATCGATGACCCAGGCACTAGGGTCGGGAGACGCGGGCAATGTGTTGTCAATGACCCAGGCACTACGAGCGAGAGACGGAGGAGCTGCGATGCCCGCGGTCCAAGCTCTGCGCGCAGGAAACAAGCGTGAAGCAAACGTGTTTTTGAGGGGCTCCAGTTTGTCAACGTTTCCAGCCTATAGCGATGCGGCAGCACCAGGTGCCACGACGAGGAACTTGCAAGCTGCCACGACGAGGAACTTGCAAGCTGACACGACGGAAAACATACCGCGGGACTTGAAGGAGGACTTTCTTACGGGCGTGATGGCATTGCTGCTACTTTTGGGGGTTCTTTTAGGCACTATAGCGATTGGCGTGTGGGTTCTGCTCTTTTGCGAGTGGCGCTTGAGACGTACCCGTCGGCCACCAAAGGAGCCGCGAGAGGTGGGCCGAGCCGTGGGGAAAACGTTTCGCTGGATCGGAAGAGGCCTCGGGGAAACGTTTGGCGGGATTGGCCATGCCTTTGGGGCAGTGTTTACATGGATGGGTGGGGCATTCAAGCGAGAGGCGGTTCAAGAGGAGCCCGTGAAGATTGTGGAGGCGCAAGGTACCGGGGTGGCGGCGTCGGCTGTTCAAGAGGCACAGCCCGTGGAGATTGTGCCGGCACAAGGTACCGGGGTGGCGGCGTCGGCTGTTCAAGAGGCACAGCCCGTGGAGATTGTGGAGGCACAAGGTACCGGGGTGGCGGCGGCGGCGGTGACTGACGATGCTGCTAGTGCCAATACGTTGGTGTGAGTGCCGGAATCGATTGCCCAATTAGTAGGGGTGTAGTACACACTTTGATGTGATGGTAATTGTCCGTGTGAAATTTCAATTATTCATTCTAGAGGATAAAGAGGTGATGGGGTTCTACTGTGGTGTTTGTAAATGTCATCACGTGATCATATGTCCCATCACGTGATCGTAGTCGCGTGACCCGACTCGTTACAACAGAGGCCACAGAGTACCAAAGTCCGCAGTAAATGGGAGCGAAGCGTATGCAGATATGTCTGTATGTGGCACTGTGTGTATGTGGCCCTATGTTTATGTGGCAGGACAGAAGTGAAGAACGCTTGCTATAGGAACCGAGCACGGGCATACGCTGGCACAAAGACACGTACACAAACGCGAGGGAACGTGCGGCCAAATGGGACGCAGATGTCAGTTTCGAAGGGGGTTATTGTGTCGGTAGCGACGGAGCACAAAGCCAGCCCCGCTTGAGCGAAGGACGCGAAATGGGCAGAGCCCGTTTGCGCGCCACAGCTGACCGCGGCGGTATATTTTTAGATACGCGAATCGGGATAGGAAGAAAAATAATACAGCGAAGAAGAAATGCGCGGAACGGGTGGGGCTTGCCGAGCCGCCGGGGCGTGGCGAGAGGCGACGAAGCCACCGCGGGCAGGAGGGGTGTGTCTGCGGGCAGGAGGGGAGTGTGTGCGGGCGCCAATTTGTCAGCAAGTGATGCAGCCGCGTCTGAGGGAACGGACGGTACAGGATTTACGAGAGGGCCAAGGCGGGAAAAGAAAGCAGGGAGGCGCGGGCGTGCGCCAGATCTGCGCGATTTGCGGTGCGTACACGGAGATCTGGGAGGTTTATTCACGCAGCCTGGAGGGTGGTGGTTCCATTAGAACGCTATCACGGCGTCGTATCTAGCAACCACAAAGAAAAATGTGATCGTATTAGTGAATGTGATCGCAAAAGTAACAATCGCAAAAGGGAGCGGCCGTAAAGCTGTGCCAGGCCTAGATCAGCCTGTCCCATCTCCACCCTCACCTGTAGTTACATAAGCAAGTGACAACATATCCTTACATAAGCGTGCGCCTCGCCCACGCACATATTTTTTCCCCTGTCGCCCCGAGCCGGCGCGCTGCAGCGTGGGCCCGCCTCCGCCGCTGTCCAATTCGAAAGCCAAATTTCCATTCCAATCCATCGCTTTAGGTGTTTCTTTCTGTTCCTCTTTGTAGTTCCTCTTTCCTTTCCTCTTTCCGTGTTAAAGCGTCTCAAGTCTCTTAGACCGTCTCGTCTCAAGCCTCCCCAGCGTCGTCTCATTCGTCCGCTCCAGTTTTCCCCGCCCCCGTTGCATGACTACTCGCTATGGATCAGCTGCGTCGTCACCTCCACAACCGTGACCTGTCGTCCCCGCCGCACTCCCCCGACACCGCGTCCTTCGTCGCGACCCCCAGCATCAATGCGCCCCCGTCCGCCGCCTCCTCCGACCACCGCAACATCTCCCCGTTCTCCGATCCCCATCTCCCCATACCCGACCTGGCCCCCTCCCTAGACGAGCGCGACGAACTATACGAGAACAACCCGGCCCCGCTCCAAACCCACTTTGAGAACAACCCGGCCCCGCTCCAGACCCACTTTGAGAGTGACGCCGGCGACGCTGCCCCCCTCGACGACGACCCGCTCTCCCGCGCCAATACCGTCATGAAACGTCACCGCTGGGGCACCTTTCGCAACAAGGAGGGCAGGCCCCGCCGCGAGAAGATGGCCCGCCTACCCACCCTCAAGCTGGCCACCGGTTCAAAGATCAGACGCAACAACACCTTCAAGTCCCCGCGCTCCGGCCACCATCGCAGGTTGCACTCGGACGCGTCCGAAGTCATCAACGAATACGCCTACAACACAGACCGCACCCAGGGCGAACTGGAACAAGTCCACGACTCGGCCGATAACCTGTCGGAACGCTCCGCCACCTCCGACCTGGTCGACCCCAAGGGCGAGAAACGCACAATAGTCTTCAACGTGCCCCTTCCTGACGACTACATTGACCCGGAAACGGGCCGCTCTAATCGCCTGTACGCCCGCAACAAGATCAGAACTACAAAGTATACCCCGCTCAGCTTCGTTCCCAAGAATATCTTCAACCAGTTCTTCCACAATGTCGCCAACGTCTACTTTCTCACGCTAATCATTCTCGGCGCTTTCTCCATCTTTGGGGTGCCCTCGCCCGTGATGGCCGCGGTGCCGTTGATCGTCATCGTCATCATCACCGCCTTCAAGGACGCCATGGAAGACTCGCGCCGCACCATCACCGACATGGAAGTCAACAACCAGACCGCCCACATTTTGCTGGCCCATCCGGGCGCGCTGGACTCGGACTATGAAAACGTAAACGTCAGCGCCGAGGACGTGCTGCTATGGCGCCGCTTCAAGAAGGCAAACTCCCGCGTCATGTGGCGCTTTGTCGCCTTTGTAGGCGCCATGACCACGAAGCAGGGCCGCGCCACGCGCGCACGCGAAAAAAAGGCGGACGCCAAGGCCGTGGACCCCGTGCGCAAGAGCTTTGACTCGGCGATCCTGGCCCAGTCCCGCATGGACAATGTGGGCCTCTCGCTCGACTTGAGCAGAACCCACCAGACGGCCGCCAGCAACAACCCCTTTGGCGAGCCCAGCCGCAAGTCCGTCCAGCTCAACCCACGACTGCTGCGACACAACCCGAAACCATCGGCCGTCAAGTTTGCGAAAAAGTACTGGAAAGACGTGCACGTTGGCGACATTTTGCGCATCTACAACAACGACGAGATCCCCGCCGACGTGGTCATTCTCTCGTCCAGCGACGAGGACAATTGCTGCTACGTGGAAACGAAAAACTTGGACGGCGAGACCAACCTCAAGGTGAAACAGGCCCTCAAGTTCGCGTCCCAGCACCGCTCCCTCAAGCGCGCCCACGACTTGCTCGATCTCTGCTTCCAGCTAGACAGCGAGGGCGCCCACCCCAACTTGTACTCGTACGAGGGCAACATGCGCTACTGGACCGCGCCCGGCGCCAGTCCGCAGCAGGAACCCATCACCATCAGCAACATGCTCTTGCGCGGCTGCTCCTTGCGCAACACCAAATGGGTCATTGGCGTGGTGGTCTTCACCGGTGACGACTCCAAAATCATGCTCAACGCGGGGATCACCCCGACAAAGCAATCACGCATCTCCCGCGAACTCAACTACTATGTCATGCTCAACTTCATCTTGCTTTTCATCATCTGCTTCCTCTCGGGCCTCCTAAGCGGCTTGGACTATCGCCGCGACCAAGACTCGCGCCTCTTTTTTGAGTACGGCACCATTGCAGGCTCGCCCTTCAAGAACGGGCTCGTCAACTTTTTCGTCGCCGTCATCTTGTACCAGTCGCTCGTGCCCATTTCCCTCTACATTTCCATCGAAATTATCAAAACCGCCCAGGTGTTTTTCATCTACTCGGACCTTGGCATGTACTATGCCAAATTGGACTATCCGTGTACCCCGAAATCGTGGAACATCTCGGACGACTTGGGCCAGATTGAGTACATCTTCAGCGACAAGACCGGCACTTTGACGCAGAACTTGATGGAGTTCAAAAAGTGTACCATCAATGGCGTCCCGTACGGTTTGGCCTATACCGAGGCGCTCGCGGGTCTCCGCAAACGCATGGGCGTCGACGTGGAAACGGAGGCCGCGACAGAGCGCGCGAGAATCAATCGCGACCGCGACGCCATGATTGCAGAGTTGCGGCGGTACGCTCCCTGTGATTTCGACTACTTGGACGAACTCTCGTTTGTCTCGTCTCGCTTTGTCAGGGACTTGGCAGGACATAGCGGTCAGGGCCAGAAGGAGTGCAACGAACACTTTATGTTGGGCTTGGCATTGTGCCACTCGGTCGTGGTCGAGCAGGACCCCAAGAAACCAGGCCGGCTCGTGCTTAAAGCACAGTCGCCGGACGAGGCCGCGCTCGTGGGCACTGCACGCTCCTTGGGCTTTCAGTTCTATGCCACCACCCGCCGAGGCGTCTTGCTCAACCTTCACGGCGTCCAGCGCGAGTACCAGGTGCTCAACGTTTTGGAATTCAACTCGACGCGTAAAAGAATGAGCGCCATCATCAAACTACCGCCAGCACACCCGGGCGCAGAGCCCACCGCCTTGCTCATTTGCAAGGGCGCCGACTCCATCATCTATTCGCGCCTCTCGCGCACCAACAATGACCAAACCTTGCTCGACACCACTTCGCGACAATTGCAGGAATACGCGACCGAGGGATTGCGCACACTATGCATCGCGGAGCGCGAGTTGACGTGGGCACAGTACCAGGAATGGAACAAGCGCCACGAAGAGGCGTCCTCCTCCTTGGACAATCGTGACGAGAAGATTGAGCGTGTGGCCGACTCTATTGAGCGCGAGCTCGTGCTCTTGGGAGGAACCGCTATAGAAGACCGGTTGCAGGACGGTGTTCCTGAGACCATCTCGGTATTGGCCGACGCCGGCATCAAACTATGGGTATTGACCGGCGACAAGGTCGAGACCGCCATCAACATTGGGTTTTCGTGCAATTTGCTCGGCAGCGAGATGGAGCTTTTGCTTTTGAAGACCAAATTGACGCCGGAGGAGCAGCAAAAGTACGAGGTCACCAACTATGCCGACATATCGGAGCACAGCTTGGTAGACTATTTGATCTGCTTCTTTTTAGCGAAACGGTTCAATATGCGGGGGCTGGTGGACGAGCTTGAGGACGCGTGTCACGACCACTCGCCGCCGCACGAAGGGTTTGGAGTGGTGATTGATGGCGATGCTCTCAAGATTGCGCTCTCTGACAGCGACACGCGCCGCCGCTTCTTGCTCTTGTGCAAGCAGTGCAAGGCGGTCTTGTGCTGCCGCGTGTCGCCCGCCCAAAAGGCGGCTGTCGTCAAGTTGACCAAGGAGACGTTGGACGTGATGACCTTGGCTATCGGCGACGGCCTGAACGATGTGGCCATGATCCAGGCCGCCGACGTTGGGGTCGGCATTGCCGGCGAGGAAGGCCGCCAGGCCGTCATGTCGTCCGACTACGCCGTCGGCCAGTTTCGGTTCTTGGCCAAGCTCTTGCTTGTGCATGGCCGGTGGCTGTACAAGCGCTTTTCCGAGATGATCCCCTGCTTCTTTTACAAGAATGTCATTTTCACGCTCGCGCTCTTCTGGTTTGGGGTGTTTACCGGGTTTGACGGCACCTACCTCTTTGAGTTTACCTACCTTATGTTTTACAACTTGGCGTTCACGTCGTTGCCCGTGATCTTTCTTGGAGTCTTTGACCAGGATGCCAGTCCCAAGGTATCGCTCCTTATGCCGCAGATATACCGCCTGGGCATCACGCGGTCCGAGTGGACCGAGCAAAAGTTTTGGTGGTACATGGCCGACGCCTTGTACCAGCTGGCGGTGTCGTACTTTTTCCCGTACTTGCTCTACTATGTGGGCTTCCCCAGCGCCTCGGGCCGCGTGCTCGACCACCGGTTCTGGATGGGGGTGTTGGTAACGGCCATTGCGTGCACGTCATGTAACCTCTACATTTTGTTGCGCCAGTACCGGTGGGACTGGCTCTCGGTGTTGATTGTGGCCATCTCGATATTGCTCGTGATCATATGGACGGGGCTCTGGAGCGTCACGATACACGCTGGAGAATTCTACAAGCTGGCGCCCGAGATTTTCAGCAACGCGGCCTTTTGGGCGTGCTTCTTTGTCGGATCCGTCGCGTGCTTGCTCCCGCGCTTCTTTTACGACTCGGTGCAACGGCTCTTGTACCCGCGAGACGTGGACCTTGTGCGCGAAATGGCGCAGCGGGGTGACTTTGACGCGTACCCGGAAAACTACGACCCGACGGACCCGCTCCGACCCAAAATCAGCGAGTACCTGCGACTAAGCATCAAGGGCGGCAGTCATTCGGGCACGCTCCCGCGCTCGTCCAAACTGTCTGCCCCTCGCGAACCCACGCCGCCGCTCCCGACGCGAGACTCGCCGCCGTTCATGAGTGAAAACTCGCGATACTCGTCCACGTTTGATTTCAACGAAGCCCATTTCAAGGAGCGGTCCAACACCTTGCTGACGTCTCCTGCCGACCTGCTGCATATGGCGTCCACAAAGACGAACATGATGGAGGATATGGACATGAGCACGATCATCACGGAAGAGATTCCGATGCAAGAATTTGAGCAGCATGTGAACGATGTCTCCAAAGCCAAGGGACGGCCGCAAATAGCGGTGTGAAATCACGAACGGGAAACGCTGCGAGGACTGCTCGTCATTGCTACACCTAGAGCAGCTCATCAAGACTCAATTTCAGAAGTACTGTTCTAGCTTATTTAACTTTCACTTGCGATACTAGCAGTCTATAAAGCGTAGACACCTTTCGAGAGAAGTAGCGAATTTCACGACGAGGTCGCGCTATGGCAGTAGGACGTGGGCGGCTGCAAATTCCTTTTTGTAAGCCGATATTCTATCCAAATCGTAATACAATATCTGCCGCGGAAAAATAATTTTAAAATCTAAGAAAAGCGCGGCGATTACCCGGCCTCCTTTCCAGCCAATCACATGCTTCCGTCCCGGGACGTCAATCGACCTGCACACAAGCCTTTGAATTTCCACTGAAAAGTTCAACGCTGCAAATCTTTTTCGTCCACCGACACCAATAACAACAACTCAGTTACCATGGACAGCCTGTTTTTGATCGACTTTATGATGGGCGGTGTTTCCGCCGCCGTCTCCAAGACCGCTGCCGCGCCCATCGAGCGTGTCAAGTTGTTGATCCAGAACCAGGATGAGATGATGAAGCAGGGCCGTCTCGCCAGAAAGTACGACGGTATCGCCGAGTGCTTCAGAAGAACCGCCGCCGAGGAGGGCGTGGGCTCTTTCTGGAGAGGCAACACCGCTAACGTCATCAGATACTTCCCCACCCAAGCCTTGAACTTTGCCTTCAAGGACAAGATCAAGGCCATGTTTGGTTTCAAGAAGGACGAGGGCTACGCAAAGTGGTTCGCCGGTAACTTGGCTTCCGGTGGTGCCGCCGGTGCCATCTCTTTGGCTTTCGTCTACTCCTTGGACTATGCTAGAACCAGATTGGCCAACGACGCCAAGTCCTCCAAGGGTGACAAGCCCAGAGAGTTCAACGGTTTGTTCGATGTCTACAAAAAGACCTTGGCTTCCGATGGTATTGCCGGTTTGTACAGAGGTTTCGGTCCTTCCGTCGTCGGTATTGTTGTCTACAGAGGTTTGTACTTTGGTCTCTACGACTCGTTGAAGCCCGTCGTCTTGGTCGGTCCCTTGGAAGGCTCCTTCCTCGCCTCTTTCCTCTTGGGTTGGACTGTTACCACCGGTGCCTCTACTGCCTCGTACCCCTTGGACACTGTTAGAAGAAGAATGATGATGACCTCTGGTCAGGCCGTCAAGTACAATGGTGCTTTGGACTGCATGAGACAGGTCGTGGCCGCCGAGGGTGTCAAGTCCTTGTTCAAGGGCTGTGGTGCCAACATCTTGAGAGGTGTTGCCGGTGCCGGTGTCATCTCCATGTACGACCAGTTGCAGGTCATGTTGTTGGGTAAGAAGTTCAAGTAAGTGCTGGGCCAGTCGATGGGCAAGGCAGTTGCATAGACGGACAGGATTCATTCTGTGTGTATATATATTCACCACTTGTTTTAGTTGAATTGATAAAACCCACAATATGTACTTTTGTCTGCTAATCTTGAACTATAACTTGTCTCGTATCTTGACCGCTGTGCACCGCAAAAATGGTTACGAGATAAGGCTTTCGAAACAAAAAAGAAGTGCGCAAACCCGGAATCGAACCGGGGGCCCATCGATGGCAACGATGGATTTTACCACTAAACCATTTGCGCAATGTAAGCTCCGCGACGGGGAATTGAACCCCGGTCTACCACGCGACAAGCGGTAATTCTAGCCACTAAACTATCACGGAGATTTTGATGTTGAAAGAAATTTGGGGTTAATCACGATCTCTTATACACCGATCGACCATGCCCCACTGAAGAGATGAACATGGTCAGTGAGTCGGAGAAGGCTAAAAAATCATCTGGGGTCTAGTGTGCTGCACATTATACCGCATTCAAACCTCGGAAAAGGTGGAAGAACAGGCTCGAATCGCAAATGCGAATTCCTGGCTCAAGTAATTCAGTGCGCACGTCTGCGGGACCTGCCCAAATTAAATTACCTGGCTCTTTTTGCCCCTATCTCAAAGTGAACACTAACATGGGCAAGGCCATCCACATCTCACTTCTGGCCACTGTCACTTCTTCTAGTGGATCCTTCGATGTAAATTTCTCTCTTGAAAAGGCGATGTATCGGAAAACAGTGTCTCGCGCGACGTCGCGGCGATCTTGTTTACTGTCTTACTCATTCCTTACTTCTTTTGCAACTTGCTCGTCCACTCCTGCGATCATAATTAAATTTCGGCGCTATCAGGACGCAATTTCGTCATCTCTTGTCGCCCTTTCCTGTAAGCACAGGTATCATCGCTCAGACCCGAAATTTGTGGGAACTTCCCACTAAAGGCGCGTTCTTCTCATAATATATCCTCCGAGTCATCGTTTCCTCGGCGCAAATTATATTCAGAGAAGAGTCTTATTAGTGAGACAGGCGGTATAGCCTCAAAACGCATGACATACCTGCAAAACTAGCTACTGCATATCCTTGTGCAACCAACAGTTTGGATACTTACTAGTAATCTGACAAATTACCCGAGATTGCTCATCTATTCGCGATCGAGATACACTTCTGGACATCCTTCCACCCCATGATAGATCGAATGCAGTCATTTGATGAAGTAGTCAACCTAGTGATTGCCGGAAAGATGTTTGGTACGCCCAATTCCAGGCGCACCCGATTTCAAGCCGTACAATTATTATTTTGCACTTAAAGGCCCGTTAATTTCGATTTGACCTGACCAACCTGCGAAATCATTTTGCAGCCAAATGTTTAGGTCTGCGAAATCCAAAAAGAAATGTCGCAGCTGAAACCAGGAGCCAACTGAGGTATACTGAAGCCATAATCATCAGTGATTCATGCTCAGAGTGTAAAGGCAACCAAATTAAGTCTTCTTATCGACATTGACAATAATTCTTACGCCCGTTTTATGGAACGGGAGAATGCCCGCTGACTGACATTTTGGGACTTGCAACTCTTGATTGCAGTTGTTGGCTACGCGACAGGCAGCCATGATAACTTTATCTTTTGATGTCACGAATAAAAACTATACAGACTTTGATTAAAAATGAACAATCCAATGAACGTAAATGTGTAGTAGAACATTAGCATTGAGCACAGTTAAAGTACAACAAGGAATAGTTATTGTCCAAGTCGCGAACGGTGCTCTCTGCAGACTTCATATCCTTTGGCTTCATCAGCGACAAGGCCTGATGCAACTCCCCAATGACCGCTGCGGACTCTGTTTTCTTCTCTGACATGAACGTCACCGAGAAGCCTGTAGGGTCAAAAATGTCCAACACACGCTTAACCACGTCCTCAATCTTTACCGACGTATTCTCCGAGAAGCTAAAGTTGGTCTCGAACGACGCATACGACCAGCCCGATTCAGGGGTGATGTGTAGCGTATAGTATAATCCGTTTCGGTTGGAGGATACCGAATTAGAAGAGAATCCGCACGGCGTGAACGAAAAGGCATCGTGTGAGAATTTCACCGCACTTTTCGAGTCTGGACACTCTGTGGTCAAGCTTTCGATCGACGATGAGGGCGTGAGGAGCTGTAAAGACTCTTCCTCCTCCGCCTCATATTCTGCTCCCTGCGACGGGACAAATATCTTATCGAGCCTAGTCTCGACCATAGTTTCCAAGCCGACTTTGTGACCCAAGTCCGATTCCTCAGCCCCTTCTTTGAGCAAGGACTCCACACCAGGCTTGCGTGAGGTCATGTACGCGCCCATTTTGTCAGGATTCAAGCCGGTCATGAGGATCTCCAACGTCTGGTCGAATCCTGCAGACTTGGTGCTGGTGATACTAGAGGTGGAGCTTCCGCCAGTGTACAAATGCCAATGGGCATCGGTCGACAACTCACCCACAACAAAAGCTTTACCGTTCGTGAAGCGCTCGTTCAAAAAGGCCACTTCTCGTTCCCAACCGCTATGCACGTGCAATTGCTTCTCCGGAAACATAAAGGATCTTCTCGAGTAAAACACCTGGTGCACCGAGGAGGCACGGAGAACGTCTGATCCTTCACAGAGATATTCGTTGAAAAGCTTGAACATACTGTCCAAGCACGCCAAGGTGGTGGTGGTCCCGCAAGTTTTAAGGATTAGTTTGTGGCGAAAGACAAACAAGGAGCTTTCACTCAACAAGTACGCGTCGACGGCATCAGTGGTGTTGCGTGACAAGATCTTGCAGCTGACGAGGTCCAAGAGGGATTGCCATGCGTCGATAGGAATGCATTTCAAGCCATCTCTGTGGACGTTTTGCGGTATGCCTTGCTCCGAGTTCCAGAGCCAGACCTCAAGCAACTTTTCAGGGCCCTCAAAGGCGTTGGTGGAGTCCAAGTTTGCCGAGGTTTCAATGTCCACGTAGTTCATGACATGTGCACTCATTATCAGGTGAGAAGGAGACGGTAGCAAAAGGGACGCAGAATAAATAGGGGATAGGGTTATGTCAGGTAACTCGAGGGCACAAAACGGGTGGTGCTGAGGCAGGTCGCGAGAAGGATGGTGAGGAGAACGAGATCAGCCCGGGGGAACTTTGAAAGTAGCGATGTGGTAGATCCTGAGGGAGGTCTGTGTGATGAGATTCAGTTAGGCTTGACCGTAGGGGCTTCTTTGGCATGTAATGCTCTGGAGATGTGAGAGCCGATAATGTAGAGACTCTTGTAGGGAGTAAGAGTCCTGTTCTGATGAGCTGAAGCGAGAAGAAAGCTGCAGCGGTGTAATTGACGAGGTGTGTAGAAAGAGTCTCTGTTTTTCAGATGATCTACCAGTATGAGTCAGTGTGACTTTCTGAAATTTGTGGTTGACCAAGGTGAAAAATTTGACGAAAAAAAGTCGATGGCAATTTTCCACTCGTCGTTCAATTTGTCTGGGAAAAAATGTGAAGCACTTCAAGTCGCGCGCTAAAACTCGGCGAATACGTGATTTGTTCTCTCAAGTGACAGACTTTGAGCTTCTACGAGTTGGGATTAAGTAAATGGTAAGCTGACTAAAGAAATCAACATCAATAAGAATATAGCATATAGCAAGAAAGCAAAAACATTAGGGGAAATGTGGCTGCAAATTTGTGCAAACTGATGGGGAAAACTGCTCTCCAACATTTTGCAACCCATCAGAGAGGGTAAATCCCCACTTTTGCACCCAATTCACATCAACACACCGCGACACGATCACACACTCGAAACGATATCGCTCGCATTGCGCAATATCTCTACCATGCTGATACACTCCTTGCGTTTCTTGATGGTGTTTTCATTCTCCTTGACCAAGTCGTTCAAATCGGGGTTGCTGTACAACTTGTGCAACAATTCCTTTTGGATCTCGTCCTTGGACCGCACAATCAACTTCAACATGATGGCCTTGGGCACCACGTCGGCCACCGTGCGCTTCACAATGTTGTAGTACGATAAGATGAGCAACTTGATCACCTCTGTCTCCATGCTCTCGCGCTCGGTCATGGTGCCGCTAGCCCTCAAGTTGGGCGGAGGCGCCTCCATCTGCTGCAACCGCTTCTTGTTTTTCGAGGAGAAGAACCCCCCAAAGAAGCCGTTGGAATTGTCCTCCTTACTTGATTCTGGAACGGGCATGGGCTGGGCGCTGGGGGGCAACACCCGGCCGGTCTTGGGGTCTACTGCCGGCTGCGGCTTCGGGTGGAACTTTTCCTCCACAATCGCCATAGCCTGTGCTCCGCGGAGCAAGTCCGGGTGAGCGGTATTGACATACGTCTCTTCGGCCCGGATGATGTCCTTGACAAACTCAATGGTCGGATTCAATTCGCTCCGCAAAAAGGCGACAAAGTGCGATGATAACTGGTCTTTCAATGCTGGGTACCGCGAGTACAATGGCTGTGCAATGATCTGCGACAATATTCTCACCAACTCGTCAAAGATCAAGTTGACGCATCGGAGCGTCGGCTCCTCCATCCGGCGGATCTGCTGCTGAACCAAAACCTCAAACGCCTGCGTCCCTACAAACAAGGAGGGTGCCGAGCCTGAGGTGTTATGCATAATAGTTCTGATATCGGCGTCCTTGATCTGGTCGAACGGATCCAAGGCGTTGATACCATTCTTGAAAATTTCGTGAAACACAAAGGAAATACGAGCACCGCCGCTCAACTCCTGAGAGCTCAACTCTTTGGACTCGCCGTTCAAGATTCCGTTATAGTCTCGGCTGAAATTTGTAATCATGTTGAGAGCGATGGAGGCAGGCGCTTCCGCCATTTCCGGTCCGAGCAAGCTCAATTCGTTCAGGTACTTTTTCAAGCTGTGTTCTATTCTCATCTTGATGTCGGGCAAGGCACCCTTAATGTGGTGCATCAAAATACCGTTGAGCTTCTTCGCCAAGTAGGGGGTCCCGCAAAATTGGGCTTTAGCCTTGTACGACGGATGGTTCTCGAAAAAGTTTCGCTCAAGGTCTAGTGCCTCGCGAATGGTCTTTTTCGATTCGATATCCTTCTGGCCTCTGTTGATAACGGGAACGTAACCAAAACGCAATGGAATAACTCTTCCAGCGAGAATATCAATCACATCAGTGCCCTCGTCCATCAAATCGACCTTGGTTAAAAGGCCGATAGTTCTGGTACCCTCAGGGTCAACTTCACGAGCCAACTTTAAGCCATCAGAGTTTGCCAAATCTGTGTTTGCGGCGTTTACCGACAAGATAATCGCGTTGGGTTTGGAGATGAACTTCATAATCATATCCTTGATCTGCCGCTCAATGTCTTTAGGCTGGTCTCCCACCGGCACCTTGGTCAAACCGGGCAAATCCACCAAGGTCAACGTCAAGACGTGTGGAGAGTAAATTCTCAAGTTGATGGGGACGGGCGAGATTCCGACATTCTTGCCCGTCTTTGCCTCAGTCTCTCGAACGATTTCGTCTCGAATCTCTTCAAAGTTGAAGAACTTTTTGTTGGGCAAGTGCAAGAACTCGCCCCACTCCTCGCTATTGTTCTCGGAAGCTTCTCCGTTAGCTTGCACGGTTGCAATATCCAATAATTCGCTCGAGGGTTTAGGGGAGGCTCTTCTATTGACCAACTGCAACACCAAGGGTCTTCTGGTGACGATACCGGTGCCTCTGGGCAAAAAGTCGCGGCCAACAATGTTCTCCAACACGGAGGACTTGCCGCTGGACTGAGAACCCACCACGGTGATTTGCGGGAGGTCGACCGGCGAGTTGGACCCGCCACCTAGAGGTGCCAAGGCGTCCTGTAGCTTGTTAATAGTAGCGATTAAAGTTTCGTCCATCGTGCGGTTTGGCGCTTAGACGGGTATCAGGGTGGATGGAGTTGTTCCACGAGACTTCCAGCCGCGACGATCTAAAAACGGACATTTGTGCTGCACACGACTATGTGCCACAAAAGGCTCCTACCGCCATGTGAAGGCCATGGACTAGACAGGACAATCGCTTACAATGAACTGACTCAGTTACTCTAATACGTAGACATTGAACGACAAGGATGGAAATTCCTGGAGCACCGCCTCGGTCTCTTCCCATGGCACTGCGAAAAGACCCGCGTTGATTTTGGGCATATTGACGACAACAGCGCTATTCTCATCTCTCTCGAGGGTATCTGCGTGTTCGCAAGCCTCTAGCTTCTGTTCAAGGTCCTGGAGTGCGAGTCTTGTGTACTTTACAATTTCGTGTGGCGGCAATTTCTTTGTCCCGGCAAAGTCGCTCGTGAACAAACACGCTACAATCGACAGGGTCTTGTTGTGTTCGGAGCCTAGCGAAGGGATTGTTTCCCGCGAGTAGATCAACTGCGTCGTCCCGAGCAAGGGTGACGGTGTTTCCTTACGTTCGTTGCAGTGCTTCACATGCGGAGCATATGTCGACGGAAGCTTTTCACGGAATGCTCGTGCAATGCCTGCACCCCAACTGCCCCTGCAGTTACAGGCATGTGCCAATATACGGTAGGGCGCTTGAGTTGCATGTGAGAATAGATCACCCTTTATGTACGTGATCATGTCTGTGACTGCGTTCGGTATTTGAAACACTCGAAGGCGAAAAAAGACGTCAGCTTGAAATCACCACCTGGTCGCCCGGTGCACCATACTTGATTCCGCCGAATTCAAACCCTTTCTCTGAGCCGCCTCCAAATATCCCTTCGAGAGTCGTTTCTATTCCACGACTTTCAGGATGAAATCCTCGTTCCTCGTAACTTCTCTCGAGCACAATGCAATCTTTACTGGTAGGCTCGCTCATTTCGTTTGTGTAGCGACGGTCGGGTGTGACCATGTAGAACTCAATCCGGTCTCCCTTATTGAGCTTAAGCTCCGGTGAAAGCGCAATGGTGTCGGCTTTGGCGCCCCATCCGCCCCCGCCAGCAATAACTTGGTGCCGAAACAGCTTGTCGCGGTTGAAGGGCCATATCTTAACATAAATCAAAGTGTTCTTGGACGCTAGGGCTGTGAGTACCGCGTTAGTTTCCAATATCTTCGCGGCAGATTTCCCGTTTACTTTTTTGAGCAAGTTCCCAATGCAATCGGTCACGATTAATGGCTCGTCACTGTCCGGGTGCAACGGAGTCAAGGAGTCATGTGCTTCGACCCTTTCAGTGCCTTTCGTCTTTATGGGTAACGTGACACTCAAATGGGAGAGATTAGTCCCACGTATTCCGTGAGTCGGCATCCCTTTGTTCGCTCCAAGAACAAACATGGTGTACAAATCAGTAGTCTGAAATATGGTGTTCGCGAGTGGAATAGCCACTCTATGAGACTCCCCCCACATGAGAGAGATTTGAGGGTCTGAATTCCTTGAACCAGATCGCAAGTCTCCTACATCGGGTCCATTGGCAGAGGTATTTGTCAGATTCTTTACTTCATCGGGATCGATAGCGTAGTCCTCGATACCTATTGCCTCTTCGAACCATATTTCCAGCACTCCGTCACGGGTAGATCGTGTTGCTACCGTGTCTACGCTCGCGACCACAATCTGGATCTGCTTGGTCTTGTTCAAGTTCACTGTTTCCGAAATGACACGTTCTAGTATCGATGGAGTGGAGAGTACTAGAACCGATTGCGGTTTCGTCAACGCCGAGGGCACTCGGATCGTGTACTGGCACGGGTTCCTGATGGTTCTCTTGAATATTTGGCCAGGACACCTCGATGATGCATGTAGTGACCTATGGATGTTCTTGAAGGTTGACATTGACCGCGTCTTCCTTGTTACAGAGTCAGCAATATAAATGTTAATGTTGTGAAAAAATGCAAAAAGTTTTACAGTGTGCAGTTAAGCGTCCACCTGTGAAAATTCGCGCTTGGGCACGCCCGTCAGCTCTGCAGTCTTTGACGGTGGCTCCATTGCATCAATTGCATTGACACCTTCCGCCTCGCCCGGCTCGAGCTTGATCTTGATACTCTCGATCGCAATATTCTCAGCGTTGATCTTTACAGGGCTAGTCTTGGCTTTAAATTTGCCGGCATCAATCATGCTGCCCTTGCCGGGTTTGGCCTTGAATTTGCTAGCATCAATCTTGCTGCCTTTGGGCTTAAACATCCCAAGACCAGTCTTGCTGGCCTTACCCATCTTGGTCTTGTCAGCTTCGCTCATGGCTGACGCAGCCCCGTTAACTGCGGTCTTTGAAGCTGCAGCGTGTGCCTCGCCTGCATTGCTCACACTAGCTTTTTCCTTTAAACCTTCACTTGTAGACTTGTTTCCTCCATCTGTAACCTCGTTGCCTTCGGTCTCGTCCTTCTTGACTGCACTCTCGTGGGCCCCCACTGGGATCGTAACGTTTTTCTCAAGCCCTACGTTCTTGGCAGGTTCACTTTGCACAGGACCAGGCTTTTCGGCCTCGGTATTTGCAGCATCGGCCTTTGTTCCTTCAACTTTAGCAGGTCTAGTCTCCGCAGATCCAGACTTGTCCGCCTCGGCGCTTACAGCCTCTGACTTGCCATCACTGGTTTCAGTGATATTGACATCGGCACTGCTAGCGCTGGAAACTTCAGCGTCAGCTTTAGGCTTGCTATCATCAGTATGCTTCGCCTTGAACTTTGCAATGTCAAAAGAGTCCGACTTTTTCACCTTGGACTTTGCAAAATCGACAGATTCAGTCCTTTTCGCTTTGGACGGGGCGATATCGGTCGCGTCAGCCTTGCTGGCTTTGGCATCTCCGTTTCCAACAGAGTCGTCTTCCTCGGCTTCGGACTCGTCGGAATCGTCTCTTCGAGCCCTGAACTTGCCGAGGTTATCGGAGCCATCCTGTCTAGCCTTGAACTTGCCGAGACTAGCAGTTTCTGGCAGAATCTTGGCCGCAACATCTGCCGGGACAGTCTTTCTTGCCTTGAACTTACCGGTATCGATCTCGCTGGCACTACGTTTCCTGGCCTTGGGGGGCGACAGCGTCATACCCTCTTCCTCGATCGCCTTCAACTCCTTCTTGACGTCCACCCTAGGTCCTTGCGAAAAAACTTTACGCAACACGGGGCCCCAGACTGACTCGTGGCGGTCAGTAAAGTCAGTCAAATCAAAGGCGTTCTTTTCGAGACTCCATTCCAGCTGGCGAGTTCGAGTTAATGCCACCATGTACGCAGATGACTCCAAAGCACGGCCAATATCACTCACTAAGCTGCGAATGTAGGTTCCTGAAGATACCAGGGCCGTAAAATGCACGAGGGGAAGCTTATCAGGATGCTCTTGTCCCTCCTCTAAAAGCTTCACTTTACCAACTTCAGTAGGCAAGCCCTCCTTCGCCGCCCTCTTCATATAGTCTTTCGAAAAGTACAAGGGCGAGTCGTTCAAAGTGGGATTATTGGCAAGGCCATGCTCCTTGGGTTTGCCACTCGCGTCGAGCTCACTCTTCAATGTCGAAAATTCGTGATCAGTCGAAAGGGTGTCATCCTCAAACACGTTGATCGAGGAAACATGAACCTCTCTGCTCTTGATGTTTTTGGGAAGGGGTATTCCCTTGTATGCATACTCGTAAAGAGGCATTCCATTCATCTTGAGGGCAGAAAAGATGGGCGGGGTCTGCGTCAAGTCTCCTACAAATTTCTCCACCGTCTGGGTCACCTGATCCTTAGTAATATGCGCTGTTTGAGTTCGAGTGATGATTTCTCCCTCGGCGTCACCAGTAGTGGTCGAAATTCCAAAGAGCGCTTTGGTGTCGTATACTTTCGTACCCTCAGTCAAGTACTTTTGCAATTTCTTCGTGCCCAGCCCGATGCCCACAATCAACACTCCACTAGCCATTGGGTCCAACGTTCCACCATGGCCCATTTTGACTTTCATGCTGGAAACCCTCTTCTTTTTCTTGGCTGCCGACCAAGTATTGGTTTTGAAATCGTCGGCGGCCTTGGACTTGGCAGCATTCAACTCGTGAGCAAAAGGTTCGGACGCAGTAAAGATAGCCTGGATCTTACCCAAGAACTGGGCTGATGTGATCCCTGATGGCTTGTTGACCGCAAACACTCCTTCCATTTTTGAAGATCGAAAGACGAGAGGCGGCCTAATTAGCATGCACTGCTGCGGGAGCCCAATTATATCGCAAATCGCTGGCCGAGGTAGTTTGCGCGTTTTATGTGCAGGTTCAGGGGCTCATCGGGATGCGCTAAAGCCGTCCCGCGGATTCGGAATTTGGAAATCAAGCTGGATTGTTAGTAGACGATAAGCGGGGCGGAGATATCGATCTTGGAGAACGTACCGAGAGAAATCCGGAGAGGGAGGGGGAGATGAGAACCACTCCAGTATTTTTTAAGATTTTTGAATTCACCTCACTCTGAATATATTCTTCGAGGCTTGTCATAACCCTCTTGTGGTATGACTCTTGAACGTACTTGTTGTATATCCTCGAGTATAAGCCACCTGTTAGAATCTCGGCAAGATTCTCCACAGCGTTGCGCCACTCGTAGGGATCGAACGCTCTTTGAATATAAGAATTGACTCCGGCGACTATGCTCTTGAACGCAGATTCGGATATCAAGCCTGGCACTAGCGGGGACCACGAGGCTGCGCCAAACACCTCCCCTTCATAGGTCCCTGAAGGCTCGAAATGGTGTACGCCATTAGTTAGGGCTGCTGGTTCGGTTCCCGGAACAAACAACGAGAACCGGGGTATCATGTCAGATAGCGGTGACTGATCGTATATGCGTGGAACCCTGACAATTCTTGTGCAGCGGTATATGTCTTGGTCGTGCAAAAAATGGTTGTTGCAGTGGTGCGTGACGCATAACTTGTTATCATGCACCAAAAACTCATGAGTGTTGAAAAATCGCAACGCCTTTGACTTGCTTTGCGCCAGCACTTTCTCTTCGTCATTCACATTCTCCGCCGTGTGGGTAGCACCCGAATAAGTGTCTGGATTGGCCTCCATGAAGACATGTGTCACTACGCCGCCCAAAGAACACGCGCGCCCCGTGAATGTTTAGAGGAATGTTCCGCACCGCAATACTAGACTAAATCGCGCGCAGGATAACTTCTAAATCTAGTGTCAGGCTGTTACTATTCGCTGTTGTCCAGCGCCTTTATGATTATCATAGTTATTGGTGCTCAAGTTTCAAGTTTGTGCAATTCAAAGGGTCTATTCACAGAGTAGTTGGACGCATACACGAAAATTATAAATGATGGAAAGTCAAATTTCTCGACTGTACCATGTAATTTTGGAGAATGGTCGCTTCCTCGTCACATTAAACTTTGTGTGCTGAGAGAAGTCCAACCATCAAGGCTGCTTTATAGAGATCTGTATCACCCCCAATATGTAGAAGGAAGCATGGTGGCAGGACTCCAGCCAAGTTAAGGGAGCAAGAGAAGAGGAAAGAGGCACGTACCGAGGCACGACCGGTGTTTAAAATTGAGTCAGCGAACGCTCCAAAAATTCTTCAAAAGCAGTGACTATTGTTTTCAAAGTTCCTGTCACACTGTAAAGGACTAGACCAGTCACAATCGGCCTGGTTGAGTTGTTACTGACTGCACTCATGCGCGACTCTTAATACGGTTGCAAAAAGGTAGTGCAACAACCAAAATCACAGCTTCTTGTAGCGAAAAATGCGTATGCTTCACTGAGGCACAGCAGTGCGATGGTTTACAAGAAGGTCGGGCCTCCTCCCAAGAACCTCCCGCCCTTGCCACGGCTCAAGGTAAGGCGGCCAATGATTGCCAAGTCAACCAATCAGTGCTTTGTGTTGATGTCGTCATTGTTGAATTGCTGGGCCGCTAATGGTGAAGGGTCGGCACCCTGTGAGGCTATAAGTGGAGAGCTAAAGGGGTGTATGGAAAGTCAGTCGAAGCAAAAAGACAAGATGAGCACAATCAACTATCACGCGCAGCGCTTATATCCCAAATTGCGGGGCCAAGTTCACGACTAGATGGTGAATAAACTTTTCTCGTCACATTTTCTTCCCTACTGTACATATATAGCATACAAGGTACCCTTTCCAAACCATTTGATCCATCAAAAAGTAAGGCATGGTATGCACCCAGGAATGTCTGGCTGCAACATCATTTGACAAATAGACAAAAACTAAATGCGATTTCTGTGGATCGAACACAGGACCTTTAGATCTTCAGTCTAACGCTCTCCCAACTGAGCTAAAACCGCATGGAAACCCACGGCGGGAGTCGAACCCGCAATCTTTTGATTAGAAGTCAAACGCGTTAACCATTACGCTACGCAGGCCACTTTTTTTTCAATGTAACAGAAACGAGGCACGTCTGTCTCTATTCACAAAATCTTGTGACTACGAAAAGTTCTTTCAGGGAAAACGGCCAACTGGCATGTGTATTAGCGGACCCCTGGTTTAATGTGAGATTCTTCC
>JAKTSS010000177.1:0-24550 GCA_030580355.1 Debaryomycetaceae sp. yHKB357 | reverse complement strand
CTGGAAGAATCTCACATTAAACCAGGGGTCCGCTAATACACATGCCAGTTGGCCGTTTTCCCTGAAAGAACTTTTCGTAGTCACAAGATTTTGTGAATAGAGACAGACGTGCCTCGTTTCTGTTACAGGAATGTACTTCGTTCCTCATGGCCCAATGGTCAAGGCGTCTGACTACGATGAGTCTGCTATCAGAAGATTCCAGGTTCGACTCCTGGTGGGGAAGTACCTTTTTTTTTGTATTAGATTCGAAATAATCTGCCTCATGCCAAGTTTTTGCTGCTAAATATATCTCGATAGCCAAAAATAACCACCCTGGTGTTCTCCCGTTTGCTGGACATCAAGTGTTGTTTGATTTTGAGTCATGACTGCCAATCGACGAGCCTACAAACTTCAATAAATTGTCAGAGTTCAGCTCACCGTTTGTTCTCGCCAGATACTTTAACGAGTGAAGATACGGCCACCATTGAGACAATGTGCACAGCAACTACAAGAACCCGTCCCCCAGATAGGTTTTACTAATCATCACGTATCTCTGTGTGATGTGGGCAAATACGAAGCCCCCTTTCGTACACAGAAGCCCACTATACCCTTGCATGTGTTAATCGCAATCAAACAGGATATTTTATACGCACAAGCCTTTTAAGCCACAGGGGACCTGCCAAAACGGGATACATGATCAGTCGAACATTTGTCGAACAATAGGAATGACGTGGAAAAGGAAAACACGAGCGCACTTTTTGATGCGATGTTCGGCCGCAATTGCCGCTCCGCCTCCTTCGCTTGGTATAAAGAGGGTAATTTCCCAATCTATAGTGTTCCAAACGTTAAACTAAAATGAGATACACTTCTGCCATCTCCGTTCTTGCCGCCGCATCTTCTGTTCTCTCCAAGGACGTTGTTCAGATTTCCGCGGAGTCTGACAACCAGGAAATTGACGGCCAATGGGCTTTCCACATCCACGAGGGTGCTGGCCAGGACTACGTTTTCTTGGGTGCCGAGCCTGCTAACTTCACAGTCTCGGACGACGGCAAGAACTTGTACGACCCTGTCGGACAGCTTGACTACTACTTCTCCATCAACGCTCCTCTCGTTCTTGCCGCAGCATCACAAAGCGGCACTGAGCTTGACCTCACTTCGGGCTATGTGAGCGTCAATGGTACTGTCGATGGCTTCTACGCATGCAAGAACACCAGTGACCCGTACCGTTACTCCGAGAAAGCCTTCCAGGTTGAGTACTTCAAGTCCGATGCTCCCAGCGGATGCACTGCCATTAAGCTCAAGCTCGAGCAGAATGACCAGAGTAACAGCACCTCGTCAAGCGGTGCTTCATCCTCTGCTGCGTCATCGGCCGCTTCTTCTTCTGCCTCAGTTACTCCTGCCACTGGCGGCGCTGCTGCTCAAAGCGTGCTCGGCGCTATTGCGCTCGGTGCCCTTGGTATGCTTCTCTAAATAATTAATAGGTCCTGTATCGGATGTCAAGTTTAATAGCAAACTTCAATAATATTTCCCAACCTCTAATACACTGACGTTCAATAGATTAAAAATGCGACAAGGCTCCTTTGTTTCGTGGGAGAATAGTAACCACGACGTTTGCGTAAATTAGTTTTACGACGTAAGTGTAAGCTTCTGCTGCAGGTAATTTTGCGGCGTAATTACATGCGTCAAACAGAACGGCTGCAGTGCATGACCACCAGGGTCGTATGGTGATCAAGCGTAAGATAAAAAACTGTCGAGTGGGCTCTTCCTGTTATAACACTAAACTCCTGCAGAGTGCAGGGAGAGTCCAGACACTGAATCTGGAAGTGTAGTCTTACAAGAAGGCATGATTCTAATGATTCGTGAAGTGAAGCTTGCCCCCGAGATGCGCAGCCGACTTACTATTATCTTTATATCAGATGATGACAAAGGAGTCTTGAAACGTCGAACTAAATATCTTTACAACGGCATTTATTAATACACCCACTGACTGGCCACGTCTGGCCACGTCCTTTTATACATGCTCATAGCGACCGTATCTTGTGAAGTAAGCTTACCGTCAAATGTAGCTTTATAGTAACCGTGTGTTCCCAAGCTCTCTTTAATGAACCCTGTGCGCCCCGACTTGGTGAACAACGGAATGGCCTTGAACCAATCAATATCTTCGGGATTGAAGAACATGTACCGTACTGTGACAACACGCTTATGTATCTTGACAGGATGGCCCGTCAAGACGATACGCTGCGCCGCTACCCTTTTATAGTCGGTATTGATGAAAGTGCCGCGCCCCACAAATTCAATTTGAGGTCCATCACCCTTTTGTTTGAAAAATATCACAGGAGCATTGGTGAAGAATGCAGGGGCGATGGCTGAGGCGATCGCGCTGTCGCCCTGCTCGACAGCGTGCATGGTCTTGTGGACGTTATTGGGGTTATTAGACTGCTGGGTAAGTAGCGGCAGAATTACCATTCGTCGCGGCCCGTACTGCACCACAATCTGCTCCCGCTCCACTATAGGCTCCTCGTACTCGTCCCACAGCTCAATACTAAAGTTGCAAGTCGCCAATTTGTGTTCATGCTGCAACAAGCCGTAAACCGCGAACGGCTGAAGCGATACATTAATTCGTTCCAATAACATGGCAGGAGCTCGAAGGAAGATACGCGCCCGATCACCAATCAAGACTTGAGCCTCCTGTATAGCTGTCTTTAGCACTCTGTTGCGGGTCGCCTTGTAATTATTAACCCGCAAGAGATTCTTCCACTCATTAGGCATTTCAACTGACTCCTCATCATAGTCCCACGTGCAATTTCCGAGTGATTTTATGCCTCGGAACGCGCTTAAGCGCTCGCGTGCTAATTCTGAGGGATGCAACTCTATTTCGTCGGGAAACTCCGGGTCGTATTCGTCGTTGCGGAATGCATTCAACTGCCTTTGCTCTTCTTCAGGCGAGAGCTCGATATGCATTTCGCTTTCTGCGCCATACTCAGTGGCAGCATACTCGCTAGCCGCGGCGCTTTCATTATCGATGATGCCTTGCGATTCCATAGCTGTATCTGCGTCAATCTCCTCGGCATCAGACGCATCTTCCAAAACATCATCCACAAGCCAGCGAGCTTGATAATCTGACGTGCCAGGGGGCACTTTAAACTTTGTAAGCCCTGTTGTAATGTTATACCCGTCATCGTTAAAGTATTTTTTGCCGTCCATTCTTGCCCCCAACTCTGGCTCGTCCTGGTCACTCCCCAAGTCCATGTCAATCTCCGCCGGCCTGAGTTCCTCAAGGGATTCTTGGTTGGCGTCGGGGGTGTATGATTGGTGTTCGGTATCGCCTTTGAGAGCAATCTTTTCGATGCGGTCAATCCGAAAGTCACCGTAGCCTGGAAGGTGGACTAAACCGTTGGCACTGAATCCATTGCCGCGGACAGTACCTTCTACCACAAGCGATCCTTGCGTCGTAGAGTCGGACCAATAAACGGTATCTGGCACCATGTAGCCCCGTGAGTCTCTCCACACCACCGACTTTGGGAACTTCTGACAGAGCGTGCGGATACAGTTTGCGCAATCAGACTCTAGCTCTAGCGCGAAAAGCTTCTCCTCGTTGGGGAAAAAGTGCGAAAAGAAGGACTGGAGCGATTGCCGTACGTCCTGCTGCAAATTTCGTTTCGGGTACGAGGAAACAAGATTGGGCAATACGCCAATGACCGACGCGATACCCTGAGCAATTAGGGCGCGTAAAATTGTCTCACCAAACTCCTTCTCCACCTCTTGCGCCGCGGAGATTCCAAAAACCACAATGTCTGATAATCTAGCGGCATCCAAGATCGCAAGGATGTTGTTATGATCTGGGACAATTACTTTAAGATTCGACTTGAAGCGATCTATCCTCGTGTCCACCACGCAAGGATGTGAGAACGGATTCATTTGATTTGGATTTGTAAAGAGGGCACTGGCGATGTCATCGGGATTCGTATCGCGAGTCAAGCTCACAACAGTGACCACTTTTTCCACACCATTGCTGCCCTCGAACAATTTGCGAGCCAATTTCAGCTCCAATATCTTGGCGTCCTTGATTTGACGTGCGGTATTCTTCCGATCTAGCTTTGATAAGACCTTTAACTTTATGCCTGAGGTGTCAGACTTTTCGACTTTCCCCTTGAAAGCATTTTTCAACAGGCCTTTCGAAGCATGTTTTGACTTGAATGGCTTGTGACCATTCTTGAGCGTAGATCTGTGTGAGTGGCCTCCTTTGACCATGGTGCAATCGGCGCAGGCCCCTTTGGTAATTGGGAGTGAGGGATAATGCGATGAGATGATGTGTCATGTGATCAGAAGTAGGGCTACGACCGCATCACGTGCCGAATTTTCAAGAGCCATTTGCATCTAGTGATGGAAAAAAGAATCAGGCATCAACGACATAGAGCCAACTAATCTAAACAGTACGTGAACTGCTGACTGATGAGAGGTCTATAGTTCGCCTCTGGTGTTCCAATAACCCTCTCCACCAACTTGTACTCGACAAGAGATACTAACTTTTCCAGCAATATGGCCCACGAGACAGTTTGGTACTCCCACCCCAGAAACTTTGGTAAAGGCTCCAGACAGTGCCGCGTCTGCAGCTCCCACACTGGTTTGATTAGAAAGTACGGTATTGACATGTGCCGCCAGTGCTTTAGAGAACGCGCCACCGACATTGGGTTCCACAAGTACCGCTAGGATGTGTAAATAGCCGCAAGGTAAATTAAAATATCACAACGTTACTTTCTTTGTTGTAGATCGGCGACAGTCGGGTGTAGTTTGGAATGGCATGTCTGCGGATCCCTCTGCTGAGAATCACGAACGTCGCCAGTTGGAACAACGCAAACTCGTGAGACGCGATTTTCATGTTCATGCTTCCCTAACTGACACATCAAGTCCCGACAGCGTGTCCAACCGGGGCCACGCATAAATAATGGACACGGTATTACTAGCTACAACTATAACCCGTTTATTTCGACATTCAACCACCATCGCCTCACTGAAAAGACCCAACGGTGGCCAAACTTCCTATCGGGATGTTTGATCTAGGGAATTGCAATATCGTTGATATGGCAACGAGTATAACTTGACAATGTACGTCATCTCGTCGTGGCAAATATTCCCATGCTTTAATAAGCTTTTTGATTAGGGAGCAGTGGAGGGGATGCGGGGCATCGCCAGCCTTTTATACCAGCACCCGAAAAAAGTGCTTCTTACCCGGATTTCAATGGGTGCAAAATGTCCACGCGAGTGAGAGCTACAAGAGGACAAATGCCAGCTATTCAGTAGTGAATGATTTGCCAAGTAGAAGGTATTCGATACGGCAACTACTCAAGGGTCTGAAATAGGAACTCTTTTTTTGTGATCGACACGCATCCTTCGTCTGTGGCAGGGTCACTTTCCTACAGGGTGGTCGATCGATGATAAGGAATGTGCAGGGCAAGAGATGCACGATATGCAGACCACCATGCCAAAGAATGCACGGTATCACGCTACTCAAGTCAAGCAGTTCCCTGCTGCACGAGATCGATTCGTATGATTAGCAACAGCCGTAGCAAACCGATCATGGTGATGAAACTGGCCAAACCCACCGGAACCACTGCGAATACTACAATATTGTACAAGTCAAAGAATCGTGCGGTCTTTGGCGAGCCCAACTTGTGGCTAGTGTTGGATGTGACAAAGCTCTGGATGGTATATGCGATTGTCAAAATGCAGCTGATTAAAATCCAAATGTGAAGGGCGTATTGCTGTCCCTCGGCAGAGAGTGCCAGCACCAAGTATTGTTCGAGCGAGATCATTATGGTGGACATTGACAAGACACGCACAATTGCTGCCGATGTCAGGTAAGTAACGATCCAGCGGCCGATCAAGCCTTCTAGCATCGAGTACAGGAGGAACGCCGAAACGAGGCACCATATGCTGGTAAGCAAGTGTTCAAACACGCCCACCTGGGAAATCGCGCTAGTGATGTTGCGAAGCGGTTTATTCAGGGCTTCGAGATACGCGCATTTGCACAGGTTGAAGATGCCGAGGAGGGCAGGAATGAGGGAGATATCTCGACTAAGCGCCAATGCAAAGTGCTGTCTACTGTTAAGGAAGCGGAGGCCTAACTGTGCGAACAGGGGCCTTTCCTGTTTGCGCAGCTTGATACTAGTCTCACCGAGAGTGGAACCCATAGGGGATCGGGGGGGTAGCGATGACCAGGTATCTGAGGGATGCCGAGGATGACGAAACAGTGCAGTGTTGTTGTGCAGGGAGTGGACGAGTCTCAGCTCTTCATAGGTGGGGATATCCAGGGTCTCAAAGCGCAGGGGGCTTGTAGAGGAGCTTAAAGCACGCGAATGAGGAGGGGTATCGTGGGTGTTGAAACTGAAAGGGCGGTCTGCAGAAGAATCCGGAACGCGCGAATTGGGAGGCAGAGTGTGGGAGTTGCGACGTCTCTGCGCCGAGAAGACGGTACCCGAGACGTCTGATTGGTCCTGGACTATAGCCGTCATGATAGGGGTGGATACGATAACGCAGCGGATTAGGGTATGATAGTTTTTCTGCTGCCGATAACAGCGCCCCTATATTCGCGTTCACGTACTGTTCTTAACGCGGTTAAGAGCCAGGAGTCCTACGGAGAAGCCCCCTGTTGCCGTGCAGGTCTTTATCGTGATGCTTGGTCGTCATGCGCGACGTTCCAGCTTGATTTCACCGGTAAACCTGATGCAAAATAGTGAAAAAGCTGACATGGACAAGCCTCGGCCTCGGCGTTTGATGGTGGCATCCCCTTTTTCAGCCGGCCGCACCCCATTCAGTTCGACATTTATTGATGCTACGGGGAATGGTCGAGCTCAGATCAACTACAATCAATAACAGTGGGCCAATCTGCGTTGCTTAGCCTCCACTCACACTGCAGCCCTTGATAAGTAATCGACCCTCGATAGGCGAGTACACGTTCGGCCATATCCGTGAAACATGAGGTGAAACGAAACGCTATCCATCCCCTAGAAATCGGCCGAGTCGATGGCACTCGTAAATCATGAGCGAAGCCACCCCCAGCGACCCAGTGACCGTTCTCCGCTCTAGATCAGTTGATTATGTCATGGTCACCTTCTATCACCTTACGCACCTTGGCATGACGATCAATCTAAAAAACTTTATCATAGACTAGACACAGATTAATAACCAAACACCTAAATAGCCTCCAATTGCTGGCTGATCTCCTCCAACTCCGCCTTGACGCTGGCATGCAGTTCCGCCAAAGCCTCGTACTTTTTCTCGCGCTCCTCAGCCTCCAGTTCCAAAGAAGCCACCTTGCGTTCCAACTGCTCCGCCTTGATATCGGTCTCGCGTAACTTGTCGGTGGTCTCCTTCAAGTTTTTGTCGGCCTCCTCCAACTCCAGCTCCAATACCTGGTTCTTTTTGGTGTAATTGTCGTTGGAAGTTCTCAAGGAGTGGGCCTCGTCGGTGGTTTGCTTTGCCTCCGCAAGGTCCGCCTCCAACTTTTCGACCTGGTCTTCGAGGACCTGGTTTTTTCTGGAGAGGGCCTGAATCTGGTTGTCCTTGTCCAAGGCGTCCTGCTCCAAGTCCTTGATCTTCGCCAGGAGCTCGTCGGACTTTTCCTGCCACTTTTCCGCATCCAACTTCAAGTTGTTGAGTTTCTAGGGAGTGGTTAGTTGAGATGGAGATTGAATGAGACATGGGTAGAACATACTTCTTTGAGTTTATCCATTGCGTGATTCGTGGGTTGGTGATCGGCGAGCGTGTCAAGTGGAGAATACTAAATATGCCGTCAGGTGGCGTGCACTGTTCAAAAACCTCGTATGTACGGTCCGTGGATGGGCGGTCAATCCTTAGGTAAGCGGAGTTACAAAAGATTTGTATTCCTAAAAAAAGGGTGGGCGTGTAAGAGGACCGTTCCACCTCTTCCTAGGGGATGGGAAGATGCCGGCTAGATCGTTGTCTGTGAAGTGGAATCAATAATTGTTCAACGGCAGTAAAGCCTATCAAGAGCGTCGGTGTGCTTGAGTTAATGCCGACGTCACGTGACTACTGGCGGTTGTTTCACAAAGTACTGGAGAACGAGGCTCGTTAAAGAGAAATTAGCAGCCACAAATCCAGGCCGCTGGGCGTTTCAAACGCCTCCTCTTCACGCAATCTCATCCTTCTCGATCCACGACTTTCGTCCGGTGCTTTCTTTCGCTTTCGCTCGCCTTCTGATTCTATTCTTGTAATGTCTAATGGCTTGGCATCTAATACCTCCACCTCATCGCGTTCTAATTTCGATACCGCAACCTCATCTCATGCAATCCACCCCACATCTCGCTCACACAACCCCACATCTCGCTCTCACAACCCCACATCTCACCGCTCCCCAAAATCTCATTCATCTACTCCCACACCTCTCACACACACTAGCACGTCTCACTCGCTCACTCCCACATCTCATTATCTAACTCCCACATCCCATGTAAAATCCACTCCGCAAAAGTCGCATGCTGCTCATCCTCCCACCTCGCATTCTGCTTTACTCGTGCCCAGTCCTTCGCATTCCCCAGCTTCTTTCGCAACAGATTCTACCTCCTTCTCATGGCCGTCTCACTTATCCTCCGTAAACAAGAAAGGTAATGCCTATCGCTTGCCCTACATCGACTCAAATACCGGCGACATATACAGCGTATCTCCCGCTCACCCCCATCTCCGCTCTGTAAAAAATATGCCTGTTGCCATGCATATCACTAGGAGAAGAACGTTGCGTTCTCAGCGCCGCCAGCGTTCTCCCCGTTCGAGCCCTACAAACCCAGCCGTAGACCGGTACGCGCCTGACTCATCCGACACTAGCATCGTGAGACACACTGCGCCCACCTCACCCAAAGTGCTCGTTAACCGCGCAACTCAGACGACGGCCCCAGCCACTCGCAAACGACGTAGATGGTTCGTCGCTCGCCGCAAACGCTCACTCAAGTATTGTCTGGTCGCTTCATCTTCCCCATCTCCACATACCAAATCGGCATATGCTGTTATTGATCGCCTGGACCTGCCAGGCTTCGGTGACGCTGTGCTTCAGTCCTTGCCGTCCCAATTGCGACAATATTTTGTTCGCAACCCCGTTAATCCATGCCCAACCCTACATTTCGTCAACACCATCAACACGCTCGTACCGTCCCGCAAAAACAGCCGTAGCTCTGCAAAACCAACCAGAACTATTAATGAAAGGGTCTACCAAAAGTATCGCGAAGCCGTCTTTCAAAAGAAGACAGGAACGGTGCCCCGCTTCTCGCTGCTTTTCCCAGGCGAACGCTCCTGGATTTCCTCGCAGGAAGAGACGCAAATGCAGTTGTGGATCGCCCTTGACATATTGTTGCGACGTACCTTGGCCGAGAAAATGTTATACCGCTTGCGCAATTCTTTGCACTGCTCCACGCTAAGGGACAGTGACTATTCATTGAAGTCGGTAGAGGCCACCTAGTGCCAGCTATATCGTTGCCTCTTGACCTGTGTGTGACTACCTTGAGCATACATGCACTGACACTGGAACTGTGTCTTTCTGTATCGTACATGAAGCGATACCTGGCTTTTTCTTCACCAAATCAGTGTAGGTCCCCACTGGTTGCATAATCCTTTGATGGATACTAGTTGCGAACCCCTCTCTCCTCTGCTCTTCCTTTTCGACTTTGCTTCATTGCGGAGCACGGGATCTTATTTTTTCTACCCTGCGATGGATTTTCATTCTGTCTGCCTCATTATTTTGGGCCTGATGGAGTGTTCCCCATTGAGCGTATTCCTTGCTTCATTTTCTTCTTATCGCTTCGATTTTATCGGATAAAGCTCTCTTTGAGACATCTTGGATCGGACTTCCCGGAGTAATTTGCAGCATAACTTCCTCTTTCGAAACGTCTTCATTCCAAAAATCTTATTTGGAGAATCTGCCTGGTATACTCACTTCTCGTCAGACGCAACTAGGTAAAAATTTGTTCCGGAACGATGCTACAATGGTTCTCACAAATAATTTCTTTATGCCAAGATGCTCCTATCAAAAATATTGTCTCCCCAACAAGATGTTTCTATGAATAAGAGCATCTTTTCAAGTGAGATGCTCCGTTGAATAAGATGCCCCCCTCAATAAGTCGCCAACTCATGACACGGCGCGCTTTACAAGCGAGATATTTTCGCTAAAGATCATCTCACGAGAATATGCTTCCTCAGAAGCTGAGGCTTTCCCACGATAAGGTGATTTTATCCTTTAGAATCAGTCACTGATTACTTCGAAGGCACTTGCCACTCAATAGAGGCCGCGAATCACCTCGAAGACACTTGCCACTCCATAGAGATCACTAATTACTTCCTAGAGAACACCAATTACTTCGAAGCCTCCAATTACTTCGAAGTTACTGTACTTCTCTATCATGCGATGCTTGATCTTCAAGGCACGCATCTGCTCAGTAACACTACCTTCACTGAGACCCTCTTTTTCGAATAATAACTTTTCACAAAGGATCCTCTTAACAGGAACTTCTCCGTTCATGTCACTTACTCCTTCTTTAACATTCCTTCTATTCTCCGAGAAACTCCCTGTATCTCACTTCGAAGTTTCTCATTAATACCACCCCCTCCACATTCTTCTTCTTTAAGGGATCTTCTAAGATCTGTTTTTAATATTCTTAATTTTCAGAAGACTACCTCCGATCATTTTCCTGCCTCTTGAGGAGCCCTCCCTGGACATCATCCTTGTAGATAATTTCCAGACGAATCTCTCATTTGCCTAATCCTAACTCTTTCCCTCCATTGAACAGGCACCTTTTCAACACACCCATACCAACATCGGCTCTCATTCGTCCACTTTCAGCCTTTGATCTCTCGTAATCTGCATAATTCCGATTTTCTTACTTGCCCACGGTCATTGATCTCATCAATTCACATTGCCAGCTTACCATTAAAACCGTGGCAGAGCTCGTCGTTTGTACCATGGTATCAATTTGTGGTTAGATCGTGGCTGCAGTGACCGTCTGTTTAAAAACTTTGGCATATAGGGAGCACTACAATCCAGCAGATGGATGATTTCTCGAAATAAGCGACCTTGGCATAGGTTTCGGGTCATGTATACTCCATCGGACATGGAATCCTACCCTTGACCGAGAGTCAACTTAGTTTGGGCCGTCCCACCTCAAATGACTAGGAATATACAGCATCAAGTAAATGTGAATAAGGATCGACCAATTTTACGAAATTCTACTTCCGTGGATAAAATCGTGATTCCACGGCTTCCACTTCAACTGCATACTGCACTAGACTCTCTTGACCACTTGGCGCAATGCCGGCTATGGTCTTTTCTCGATGCCCCATTCATCACCAATTTTTGTTTTTGGCTTTACCCGGTCTATGCTATTGATTTTATTCAACGCCGTCTGAATCAGCTTATGCTATTGATCTTTATCTTGACTTAGGTCTATATTCTAGGCATTTAGTCTATAGTCTCAGTGGGGACTCCTCTCTAACTTCTGCGATATTAGTCACCACCGCCAGCTTTGACTTTAGGGGTGCTGGCTCGTCGCTCTCGGACTCTTTACTGGGAAACGGTATCATCAGCTCGCCCATTTGGTGCACCGCCGAGCGATCTGGAGAAATCTCTGGGCCGTGCCTTCCAATCTTGTACCACGGTAAGCTGAACAATTCTTGCATGGATTCTAGCGATCGGCCCAGGACTTCAGGCAAGAAGAACCAGCACCAAAAGAATCCCACGCCAATTACGCACACAAAGAAGTAGAACGCTCCATATGGCTTCATGGCAAGTATCATGTGTGGCAACGCCTTGGAGTTGCCATACTGGTTTGCAAAATGCAACACCATCACCATAGACTGTGCGAAAGACCGGATTTTGAGTGGGAAGATCTCTGACCCCACCAAGTATTGAATGCTATTGTAGCCGATTGTCCAACCGCATCCCGATAAGAAAAGCGCCGCGACGGCTCCGTGTGCCGCCCTAGTTTCGCTCGTTGATAAAACTGCCTTGATATTTGCCGCCTGAGGCACCACAGTGAGGAATATTGCAAAGTATAAAATACATGTCATCTGAAGCGTCAAGCCAATGTAAAGTGCGCGCCGTCTCCCTAAAAAGTCCACGATAAAGAAAGCACTGCTGTAAGCAGTCACACACTTGACGACACCAAAGGCTGCCAGCACCTTCAACTTGTTAACAGTCCCCTTGATGCCAACCATACCAAAGAGTCGAGAGGCATATATTGTGATGGCGTTGGCACCCAGCCATTGGCCCAAAATCTGGGCTGTCACTGCTACCGCAAAGAAGCAATACCGGTTCGACCTAATGGTCACAAGCTCCTTTATATTTTGCCAAAGGGTAGCGTCCGCTATCTCTTTCCGCTCCTCATCGCACAGACCACTGATATCGCTTATCTCGGCGGCGATATAGGCATGATTTGAAGGCAATCCTCGAAGCGCTGCCAAGTTGCGAATTGCTTCTTGTGGTTGGTCCTTTTTGATGAGCCAGCGTGGACTCTCAAGTACGCAGAAGGACATCGCGAGGACCAGGACGCTCAAAATAAGCTTTAAGGCAATCACTACTTGCCATTGTTGCTGCTTATCATCACTGATGTGTACAGCGGCTCCATAGCTAGTGAAATACGCAAGCATAATCCCGAGGTATACTGAGCCCGCAAACACCGATACCGCAAGTCCACGAATGGTACTGGGACTTACTTCGGCGGTGTAAGCCGGCCCCACCGTCGTAGTTTGCCCAATTGCGAGGCCCTCAATGAAGCGACCCGCGTATAACTGGTGGACGCTTCGCGAAGAGATTTGTATAATAGCCCCAATTATCCAAAGTACGCATATGGCTTGGAGAGCTCGCACTCGGCCTAATTTATCCACAGAATAGGAGGCAATTATAGCGCCGCCTATGGAGCCTAGCTGAACCATGGCAGCGATGTTAGACTCGAGAGCGGCCACCTTTTTGCGTGTGTTGATAACATCTACAAGTCCAAAGCGGTCGCGGAAAGAGGGTAGTGTAAGACACCCAGAGATGCCACCCTCGTCAACACCTCTTGCAGCGCCTAAGACCCCAAACACAAAAATTGAAAAGTATAGGGTGCCGTTGTATATCTCTGAAGGGACATTACCGGAAATTTGCCACTTCCAGCGGCGGGAGCGTTTCTGTTTACCGATGTCAGGATTCATTGCGTTGAATGCTGATCTTCCAAGAGGACCTCGACACAATATATATATCGAATTTGTAAGCCTTATTGTATTGCGCGTTTTGATAGTGACTCTGAATATTCCGATATGCTATTGTCACTACAGCAGATCAGGAAACGCATTAAATAATATCAATCTCGGGGCTGAATACAGAACAGACGCGCGTAAATTAGGGGATGGACAATTGGAATCATAGCGCAAGAAGTATCCAATGGTTTTCTATGCGTCAAAGACGCGGGACTTACAGTACATCGTCCATCAAGTGCATTATGTGCATATGCGACTATTTATGAGGTCAAAGTACGATTAAGTTTGCGATAATAAAAATCCCGTACTGGATAACGCCGCCGCCTTGGCCTCGAAAGACGGAAATGTCTCACGAAAATTCCAGATATGCACCCTCATTTTGACTTCTTACGTTCCTCGGTCATGAATATTTGCGCCATCAATCATGTAGCATTCTCCGCAGCCCAACTGAACAGCATCTTGGCCTTTTTGCAATAGTGGCAACAATATGTCTTATTTCCGGTAACTCTTGCAACAGCGCATCATAACTAAAATATTAAATTGAATTTCCGATAAGTTTACCGAAAATTTACGAGTCAAATATCCTGGCACGACGAAAGAAGCTCTTATGGAAATGCGTTCGGAAGGTGTCCTACCCGGGCGTTGTTCGTATCGTGCAAAGCTCCGGGATGTGTAACTTTTTGGGCATTTCCTGTTGTAATTTAACGACAGGATTACCCACCGTGAAGAACCGTCAAATTGGGCCGAATCCTTCCATACGTCGAGGGGCTTGTTATCGTGCGCTTCTCAAATTTTCAGATGGCGATCACGTCACACAAGTGAGGGGGGCCCTCGCGAAGTTTGCGTAACAGCCTAGCGTACCGGCATGTAAATCATGTCGGCTTGCAACTAGGCAACACAGTCGCTACTACTTGGAGAATCGTGAATGTTTTCTGTGTTTTTCAAGATAAAAAGACCTCAGTAAGAGCCGTTGTGTTTCCAGTTGACAAAATAAACGGTCTGTATCCCGGGTCTTCGCTGATCTTATTTTACATAGGCATACAATGCGCTTAATCCAGTGATTACTGGGCACTCCGATATGCCCGCTCGCTCGCTCTTTCAGCTACTCAGGGACTGTTTTGCGTATTTCTCTTGCTGCTGCGTCAACTTTTCTACCATTTCCAATACACGCCTCCTTTTAATAGACAAGGCGCTCGAAGGAGTGGCCGCAGGTGTTGGCCCCAGATTCGTGAGCGGGGTCGCAAGAGTGCTTCCCAGCAGACTTGCCGTCGCCATCATTGGTGTCGGAAAGAGCATAGACACCAGCCAGAGGCGGTTTTTCAACATATTGAACGTGCTTGATTGTGGCAATATCATGAGCAATCCGTAGAGAGTTTTGCATAAAAAGGGGTTCCGTTCAGGCTCGAGCAACTGCAAACGCAATTTCAAGAAGATGGGTGACTCCAACAACTGCACCAACACATCAATCTGTGTTAAAAACTCGAAGGAAATTTCACGAGCCGAGGTTCGCTTGATAATTATGTATGCCAATTCGTAACTGCATGTCAAAAGACAGAGCGAAAGTGCGCTGGGGATATTATTGCACCAGCTCAGGAAAAGTGTACTGAAAAGCTGGAAATCCTCAAGCTTTCCCTGGTCAAGCTCTCGAAGTCGATTGCGGAGAGCAGTGACTTCGGGCGCTGTAAGTAGAATATTGTTCAACATCACTATCATGCGATCAGCAAACTCGCAATCCTCTATTGTGCTGAGAACCTCAGATATGGTACAAAATATACGTTCTGAGCTTAGACTCACGCACAACTTGCGAATGGTGAACTCGACTTTTTCACGAGCGAGAACTGGTGTTTCCAGTTGTCCAGGCCGCTCATTGGCCTTATCACTTCGTAATAGCACCAAAAGCTGCTCAATGAAGTTTCTGAAAAAGTCTTGATTTGATGCCGACAAGACTGACAATAATTGAAGCACTTTTAAGATAACTTCGTTGCTGGCGTCTGCGCACGAGTTGACCAAATCAGCCAAGTCAAGGTCGCAACCCTTCTCCTTGGCCAAATCAAAAAAGCTCAGGTTATCGGTGGAATACAAGTATATGAGCCAGTCCAACAATGTTATGCGTGATAATTCGTTCAGACTGCTGAGATACTCTTTCATGATACCATTGACTAGCGGCGTGAGCTGAACTTCGACGAACTCGTCATACACCTCGGCTGTCAACCCCATAACTTCAAGATCCTCGGATTTTTCGGTTGGCGGATCATCTGTAGCCGCTATCTGACACTCACGGAGTGTACCCACCACGTTCTGGAGACTTGAATTGAATTTCATTAGAACTTCTTGTAAATCATGATCTTTATCTTTGTCTGCTTGTGAAATGTTTTTCACTAAAACCAACACGCACTCTGGTAAAAGAGAGACAAAAGATAGAGCATTGATATCTATGAGTTGCTCAAGCCACTTGAGCACCACGTGCTTGACTTGAAGATATATTTCGTGTGGCTGTTTCGTCAAGTCGTTAGCGTCTACGGCAGGCGCAAGCAGGCTACTGGCTTTGGGAGGCGGACGCAAAAACGAGAGCAAGATGTCGATAATTTTTCCAAAGTCGATGAAAATGTTCTGGCCGTCGACAAACTCCTCCTCGTTTATGCTTTGTTCGAGGATGCTATTTTCTTTCGGGCTATGGGGCAAAGAGGCTTCGTTAGCCTCCCCGCGTTTGATTATAGTCGTACTATTTGAGGCGAGTGACAAATTATCAATGTCAAGTGAGTCTGGGTCGGCAGTTTTCCGTGCTTTTTCGTCAGTGGACCTTTGTGACGTCGGACGAGGCTCTTTACTTGGGGTGGCGACCTCGTGGACATGCTGATTTGCGATCTCGCGATCTTTCAAAAGATTCTTGCGTCTCGCTGCGACTTTGCTCAAATGAATTGTCTTAATTTCGTTCAAAAACACGTCCAATATTCCACTTGTCTTTGCGCGAACGTCTGAGGGGCAATCGTTCATGAGAAACTTGATAAGTGGGCTTAAAAGATTCGGTAGAAATGTAGTGATCTCCATGGATGGGATATCATCAAACAATTCCAACCAGCCGATCAAAAATTGCTTCGCGAATGGATCAAGCACATACATTCGTTCGAGCAAAGTGGGTATAAATTTAGGGAGCGAGAAAGCCTTGTGCGAGTCTTGTGCGATATTGACCTGTATAGCATCTCCATTTGCGTCCACAAAGTGGGATTGTATCTCATCTGTTAGCTCTTCTTGGTGTAGTATGGAGACGTAGTTTGTCGCCTTTTCGCTAACGATATCCTTGATTAGGCGATCAAGGATGTCAGCAGCGTTCTTGACCGACGATTCGGTATCGGTCACCAAGATACATAGGATATCAAAGACTTCATTGAAATAAAGAAGAATCTCCCCGCGGGCGATCTTGGCGATATTGTACAAGGACTCTGAGGCGTAGTAGCGAACGCGCGCGTCAGTATCTCTAAATGTGGCAAAAATCGGGGTTACGATATCCTTTAGGAAGTAGGCAATTGCAAAGGAGCCCAACGCTACCGATACACTTCCCAACGCAGTTATGGCGCCCATTTTAGCAGAGTTAGTTCCGTGGTAGGTGAGCTCAGTCAACTCCTCGATGATACGAAATATAGTCCTGCTATCATCGCGAGTCAAGGCCTGTTTCGTGATAGTTTCGATCTGGAATGCGGTAGCTTTGCGCTTCTCATAGATGTGATTCGACAAGTCCTTGACTAAGGCAGCATCTAGAACATTGGTAAGAACCATAGTGCTTCAGGTCGGTGGGGTAGAATTTAGAAGAGTGTACTTTTTTCTCGTGCTTACCACCGGCGGGAGCGAAATGTGTGAATTACCGTAGGCGGCAGCTGACGCCACTACCCATAGAATTACAAGCTAATACAGCTCTCAGTATGGATATGTAATCAGAGGACTTGACTTGCAATATACACTTGCTCTTACGATATCTACTTTCCATAGTGAGACGCCTGCTAAATTCTAGCATTTTCCCCGCGGTCAGAACTTCTTCCTCTTATGCCCCTGGGAATTTGCAGATTCCCACTCCAGACCATCGACTTCGATCTCATCGCTATCCGGAACGCAGAACGTATTATCGTCACTTTCGCTGCCACTAATCTCAACCGGTTTGGACGGCGAGAACCCGACATCGTCGGTATTCTGGCACGTCGAGCTTCCGGACGCATTTCTCAAAAATGCCTCTACGACACATTCTCGACTCTCCAGCTCCTCCGGCGCCACCGGCCTCAAGATCTTGCTCAAAGTTTTGAGGTCTTCTTCTCTATTAGCAAAGTCCTCGAGGGAAGGTATCGTGACGGTAAAGTTTACAATCAAGTCTCCCCTCGGATATCGCAGTAATTTAAATGGATCTTCACCCAGTGTTTCCTGCGGTACGATTCCGTTCGTAATGGAGTCATTGATCGGCATTCCTAATCCCTTCACAATTTTGGGTTCACCGGGAGTTATTGTCCCAGTAATTTGTCCTTGATTGATCTTACTATTGATCAGATTGTTGACAGACTCTTGGCCGTGGACGTTGACGTAAACCTTCAACATTTGGCCGGGTCTCAAGTAGTCATGAACGTTGAAAGAGCCACCTAAAAGCGCGGTTCGCAAGTCGATCGCTTGCAGAACGTGTAAATCGTGATCTTTGCGAGTTATATGGGCATGCGGCGCTTCCTTAACTTGTATTATAACGTCTCCGGGTATTAGGTTACGACCCTCGTCGCCTGCTCGTTCCATAATGATCTTGTCTCCGTCTTTCGTTCCAGGCAAGATTTTGACCTTGAGCATCTTGTTTTCCTCATGATACCCGCTGCCATCACAGGTCAGGCACATTTCTGTAGCTGGAAATAAAATCCCCTTGCCGTCACAGAGCATACACGTTACAGCTTCCAGGCGTTGTGCGTGAGGCTGAATTGTAGCCCTCAATACGGCCCCGGTTCCCTCGCACAATTGACACATTCGGGACTTTCTACTCCCCATGCCAGAGCAATCTCGGCATTTGCAAGTGCGTGGCAAGACTAGTCGTAGATTCTTACCAAAGTACATATCTGCCAAGTCGACGCGACACAGATGATGGATATCTCTACCCCGTTTCTTGGGAACCGGTCCTGCCGGCACGAAAGCTTCACGTTGGGGTCTCTGTTGAGGTTCTGAGGATGCGGAAAAGGGGTTGTGAGGCATATGACTTTGTGAAACGTTAATATTCAGGCGTAGTCGAACGTTAGGTATCAGACCATGAGGAACATTGAAATTTGAACTTTGTGGGCCGCATTGCACCAGGCCCAGTGGATCGTTGATATGCAGGCTTTGTGGAGTGTGAGGCATCAGGCTTGCACGAGTCAGTGTTCTTTCAAAAAAAAAGTTACTAGGTCCAACATTATCAAAAAGCAGACTATCATGATTCACACCAAACCCTTGAGGCATCGGGCATGGTCGCCGTAAACGTGGCCCTAGTCCGGGCATAGGCCCATTACCAAAGTGAACTCCTGCATCGCGAGAAAACATCACATTGATATCTTCAAATAGCTTAGAAAACATATCGTTCACTCCATATGCTGGATGAGAAAAGTGTGGCGTAGCACTGGCCCGCTGACGTCCGTATTGTCGGTAGGGTTGCTGATGATGCTGATAGCGATGTTGTGGTGGTGGTGGCGACAGAGGCGACGGAGGTGAATACTTTGTCCCACTCAAACCTACCTCGCCAAAATCGTCGTATCTTTTTCTCAGATCCGGATCCTTGAGAATCTCATAGGCGCGAGTCATCTCCTTGAACTTTTCCGTCAAGACCGGGTCATGATTTGTCTTATCCGGATGACATTTCAAGGCCAGCTTCTTGTAAGCGCGAGATATCTCTTCGGAAGAGACCGAGGGTGATACGGATAGTATCTCGTATAAATGAAGATCACAAACCATTTACACCACACGAGACATGCGAAACGGAGCGACTTTAGTAGGAGTTGCGTGCCTGTAACTAGTTCTGTTCTATAGCTTGTCGGAACGACTGAGTTGGGAAAAGTATAAGACGACGGTTGAAAGGCGAACGCGTTGAGTGACTTTAGCTTTTGGTTCGTCTCCAGCGCGTGGAAGAAAATAGAATATTCCAAAACTGCATATATGGTCATCACGTGCCCAAAATTTCATCACGAAAGTGCTGCTGGAAGTTCACCTTTCTGGTCTTTAAGCTGCGAATCTCGGCGTTTACAGCGTATCGCTCATGTCTCCAAGCTTTCTTTTCCTGTCGCGTGACTTCATGGCGCGTTAGTCCAGAAGCGAATCTCCGGTCATCCACTAGTGCCATAGTCCTTGCAGAAGCTGCCACTGCAAATGGAGCGTTAGCACGATAGTTTCGGGCATTTGTTCGGTGTCCTAAACGCGGCCCATTCGGAAGGATGAGCTCAGATCTCGTGTGGTCAATTTTAGCCAACGTATAGTTGTTATTGATATCTTCAGTCGCCATGTCCTCCGCCTCGTCTTCCAGATCGCTGTCGCTCAGCTCACTGCTCGATTGTTTCGCAAACGCCACACTCTTGCGACCCTTCACGGTCGGCTTTGCTTTTTCAGTATAAAAAGTGTAAAACTCGGCGAGTGCCGCTTTCTCTTCTTTCGACTCGTACGGAATCCTCGCATGTCCTTTGGACAGGATGTGCAGTCGTGTGCTTTCAATACTCAGCCCTTTGAATCCACACACAATACATTCCTGGCTGACTAAAAGGACCTCTCCCAAGTGTGTCAAGAGACCAGTGAGGTTCGTGAGGAATGATCGCTCGGGAATATAGAGGCCGTGCTCCCTGAACATGTGTCTCACGTTGCTTTCGACATTGGTGTGATGTTTGCCGCAATAGGCACAGCTGATTGTTGCGTCGAAAAGCTCCTCTTCATCGCTCACCAGCTCTTGAGGTTGATCGTTACCATCAATAATCTCATACTCCAGCACCACATCTGAAGGGGTAGAGGCGTGGCTGATACTGGGTTCCAAGTCGGTATACTCAGAATCTGTATCCAAAAACTCAGAGTCCTCCTGGGTGTTTACCAGTCGCAAATCGTCCGAGTTTCCCAAGGAGAACTGAGATATGCGCGACGCTATCGATGCAGTTGGGCTGGAAGGACGCGGAACTATGCGAACCCATGCTTCCCGGTCCGTATCACTGTGGCCTCGATTTTTATGACGCATCTTTTTCAACATTTTTTTGGTGACTTGTGGCAATCCCGGACCAGACCGCCGGCTGTGCACGAAAAAACCATACTCGTCTTCGTTCATTGGCCGTTCATCTGGCGTATAGTGTTTCTGGCTTAAAATTTTTTCGGCGAAGACATCAGAGGTGATGGATGGAAGCAGAGCCACCCTCCGCTTGAGATTATAGCGATGCCACTCTGTTTTCATGTGCTGCCTCTGTAACTCGGCCGACGCAAAACGAATCTGACACGTATTGCATGTGAAAAGCGAGCTCAGAGGCGTCGCTCCATGTGTCACCACAGAAGTCATTTCAGGTGGCGAGTATTTGATAGCAACGTGGGCAACTCTGGGGTGACAAATTTTCAATTCACCGTACTCCATAGGTGTTCCTGCATAGTATCAAGATTATGAAAAAGTTGAGCATGCGGTCTTGTGCTTCATCGCGTCATAGGCCCTGGTCAACAATCGCACCACTCTTCCAGTCCTAGCGGTGCACGATGGCGGTTCATGTATTTGGAAAGCTAATCAAGTCCAAGTATCCCGTGCCAGTATGTCTTTGCCCAAAAAAACAATACTCTCCTGAAGAACCACCAATACTAACCGTACTAGATGGGATTGGCGAAATACATCTTTGGTATTGGACAACATACTGCAGAGCGTATATGCGCCAAGGTGGGTATCTACCCGAGAATGAGGGTGGCCCAGCTAAGCGAACAACAGATTTTGGTTTTGAACAAGGAAATTTCCGAATACATGGTGGAAGGCCAATTGAAACAGAAAATCAATAACGATATCAAGTTGAAGAAAGATACGGGATCGTATGCTGGCTCAAGGCATGCATCGGGATTACCAGTAAGAGGACAGAACACCCAAAATAATGCGAGCACAGCCAGAAAGTTGAACAGATTGGAAAGGTTCAAGGTGTAAAATGATGGATTGCTGCAATCTGATCAGATTCGACTGATCTGCGGATCGGCGTGCTCTTTTCGCGAGTATGCCTGAGCTTCTTGTGGAGATCTGCATATGCCATGAAGTTGAAGACTACGACCATGCGAGTCACGGTAATCCTGAATTGTAACTTGTTGCCTCTCCTAAAGGCATATTGCAAGCAAAACGATAGCCTAGGATTCATTGTGTGTCCCGAGACGTGAGCTGCCTGTCTGTTCAACACATACATTAAATATATTTCACGCAGTTCCAATTCTTTGATTCACACATGCATTGATCTAGCCTTAAATAATATGACCAGAAAGGGAAGAAGTGTAGGATAAGCTCTGGTGTTTTGGCACATCCACGAAAAGTCTACTGCGCTCATCTCAGTTGTGCCAAGCCGCGATATCAGTATCAGAATGAGTGGCGTCGTAACAGCCTTATCCAAAGTCTTTTATGTGTCTGATTAAGGCTTGTATCTCACATCATGGGTTCAGTATCACTTGCTAAATAAATGAATCCACGCTCACTTCGCCGTTCTCGAAACAAACCATGGGGCCACGCTCTATCCTTCCCCGAATGAAATTTTTTTACGAAGCGTTGCGATACAGTAGAGTGAGTGTTATATGAACACTTTTTAACTTGAAATCTAAATGTACTTATATGCAGGTCTGGAACACCCTATCCGCAATACTAAATGATGTGCGTTCTAATTTGTAACGTGAACGGGGCCACTGCAGGAGATCCTGGAGTGCCATACAAAATGTGCATTTAACTTGAATTTTATCTGCAGGTTCTGAAAGTCAGACCGAATTGGGAAATTTTGCTTTTTCCGAGCTTTTTCAAGAAATTTTGGATTTTTATTCCTTTTGTAGAAAACAGCGCTTCTAAAGGTCGCGTTAAAGAGGTTACTGGTGGTTAATTCGTCAGCCAACAATAGAAAGCCTGTCAACTTATGGAGCTAGCAGGATAAGAGGCGAAAAGATAAGCAAAGGAGCAATTTTGCACTTGGGCAGGGCTTGTGAGAGCCAATAATGGCGAATGAGGTCGCGACGGGAGATGTGTCGCCTGTCGACGTTTGCTGACTAATAAATGTCACATTTGCCTATATACAGGAAAATTGTGCGTTATAACTTGTAACTCGAACGGGGTCACTGCAAGTTGGCCGTTCATATAACACTCACTCTACTGTAGGTTTCGATTCAGAAGCCCGTATTTCGATTTTGTGTTTCTGTTGCGTCACTCCAATTTTTGGCAATTGAAATATCCCAAGAGAACTAGACCAATCTTACAAGCCCAGTAACGCTTACCTATAGCTTTAAGCTACGCAAGCTGTACACAATTCTCCTCTTGAGTGACGACAAGACGTGACTTGACCAAATCGATCAGAGAACCTTGCGCGCGCCTAATCATCGTTCTTAAAACGGTTAACCGAATTATTTTCTTCTGTATTGCACAAAAGTGTCTATAATAAATCGTATTGATAGTGGCGACAATACACATTGCACTAGCATTACTGATCAATTGCTCGCTCCAACTAATTCGTGAGCACACGGTCATAGAGGATTTCATTCAGGGTGCTGGAGGCAATACCGCTGCAGAGAGACATACTCTCTTTGTTGCCTCAAACTAGAACCCCTAAAAGTCCATGATCGAAGACAATATGGACAGCAACAGGTGTCAGATCCCAATCGGATTAGCTACAGTGGCAACACCAACCACTGAATACGTGTTTCGCCATACGGCAGCTGCCAAGGAAGGTTGGCATTCCCCGCTCTCGAAATTGAAAAAATTGCTCCTGTTGCGAGAGCAGGTTTATTTTCTAGGTTGCAATTTGTATTGTTCGCAAATTTGTATAGAAATTCAGAGTATTCCCTTGTCGCCGAGTCTTTGCGCTTTATTATATCGTCGGTGAGATCCCATCTCTACTGAATGCATTGCCATCCCAAGAGGGCTCCATGCCCAGGTACTCTAGGTTCAAAGCAACGATAATTACTCTACTCGAGTAATCGTGATTCGGCGTTTGTGAGAAGAAACATTGTTTTGTGTCGTCCACGGATCCCTTGATTGCATCTCTGTACCTCATTTGTTTCGTTTCCCTACGATACGAGGACAGACAACAGGGTGCATTTTGCGACCCTCTGACGCATTTAAGTCATCACACGTGGTCGCGTAATCTTGGCTTATCGTGCATAAATAGGGCGACGCTTCCCTTCGATTGTGACCTGCCGGCCAGCCTTGGCCATGTCAAATTCTTTCAACGCATCCACATCAGGCGCTCTTTCGGGATTGATTCCCTACAAATCATTGACCAGAGACTTTTCCCAAGATATCGCTGCATTGACCAGAGAAAATAATTCAAGTACTACGGCCGGTCATAATAGCGCACAACCAGAGTTCAGTTTCAAATCCCAGGGAGCGAGCCTGACGAAACCCATACACACGTTGCGCATCATAGTCCTCTTTCTCGTGCTATTGGGAATTGTTCGTTTTTGAAAGACCTGCATCAAACTTTCCTCTTACATACTGGTTTAAAATGGAATTTGAGCTATGCCATTGAGCGGGTGCAGAGGAAAGTGACCCTATAATTCATGTTCAAATATAATCTTGCTATACTATCACCCAGGTATTTAATTCTGCAATCATCATTAATATAATCGTCATCCCAAACCTTGAGTATATTGATGAAAGCTATCTCCAGCGTTATCATCATGTAGGATACGGCGCAGGATAAAGTGCAAGAGAGCTCGACAATAATAGGATGATCACAAAGAATCGTCTCCAGATCAAAAATTTAAAAACGTTTGGACGAGTCAGGATTCGAACCCGAGACCTTATGCATGCTAAGCATACGCGCTACCAACTGCGCCACACGCCCAATGAAGAATGGTCCCTAGCGGGATCGAACCGCTGATCTTGGCGTTATTAGCACCACGCCTTAACCAACTGGGCCAAGGGACCGTTTTTTTTTGCACAGTAAAATCATAAATATTCCGCAAAAGTATTGTATGTTACTAGCATAATCATCAAATGGAACACTTCGCTCCTCAACAAAATTATAACTCTCAGCTTTCTAACATGAAATAAACTTTCACATGAATTTTCATTGCTTGGTGGACGTCTTTACAGGACTTGGATGCACAAACTCTATTGGTTGGGATATAATTTCTATGGGTAAATTTCGCCACTTCTCTGTAGTCTGCA